>JAQFYE010002255.1:0-18770 GCA_034694305.1 Protaphorura glebata | reverse complement strand
GCGCATCTTAATCGAATTATGTTTCAATCAGAAACGAAGGACCACACAATCCTGGACTTTTTATCATCTGACAAGGAGTAATGTTCGAATGTAAAATTTACATTTGGAATTTTTTTTAGGACGAGTCATATCAAATGGAAATCCTAGAAAAAATTATCGAAGTTAGTTCTTCACCAGAAAGGATTAACTCGGTGACTCCTCTCTAGTTAGTTAATTTCTTTTATTCTAGAGACGTTACTCTATTGGCCCCATCTGCCTAGATATTCATATCGGGATCTCTTGGGACCAAATAAGGTAAGAACACTTTGCCGTACAAGGAATTTGGAAATGAGCCGATCAGGAATTGAACCAGGATCTGATGGAACAAAGAAGGTTCTGCTGCATACCCTGTACATACATATTTTTTGTGCGAAGAATGTCCCTTGCCATTGTTGATTTGATTCGAAAAGGAAGACGCGAAACAAGTGCAGTGGCGAAATTGGACTCATGTAATGTAATTTCGGTTTACTCCGAAAATACAAAGTACGCACACCCGGGGTTTGTTTGGAATTGGTATAAAATAAAAAATCATCCCCGAAATTTTGTCTTGTCTTTCTTAGTCTCTTCAAATATTACCGATTCTACTTATATTTCCTACATCTACTTCCTTTTTTATCACATTTTATCTACTTTTGCAACTTTCGACACTTCGAAAAAATGACGAAGTTCGATTTTGTCGCACTCGCCCTTGTATTTCTCCTTGTCCTCGTTTTGATTCCTGATAAGAGCACAGTCGAGGCAACTGGGAACTATCGAAAACCGCCATTCAATGGAAGTATTTTTGGAAAACGCAATTCCGGTACGTACGTTTGAAAAAAAAACTATTTTTGTAAAAGAGGAGTATCTTAAATATTTTATGGTATCTGCATGATTGCGTCAATGAATATAAACTTTTATATAACATCGTCATCCGCCAACACCTTGAAATTGCGTTTTCAAAACGAACAAAGAGCAGAAAAAATACAAAAAACTTATTTCTCTTCGCAATTTTAACGTACTCATTTCTATAAATGTATGTAATTAAAAGAGGTAGTTCAGAATATAAACTAACTATAGTTCTTTGATTCAGAAGGCGGAGGAGGGTCAGAGGGAAATGGAAAATTGACAGGGAGTACTGCTATGGGAGCCCTCTGCGAAATTGCGATGGAGACATGCTCCTCCCTCTATTTGGAGGCCAGGTGAACTTTTCCCATTAAATGGAAACAACAACAACGCAAACAATGAATGCAAATGGCTTCCTATTGTCCACAATTTCTCTGCCCTTTTCATTATCATCACGTACATTTACAATTACTGTGTATTTAACTTATGAAAATTAAATTAAATGTTATGAAACTACTATATATTACATCATATCATACATTATTGTGTTATGTAAGCAGTATGTTCACATGTACCGACCTTCCTTATCAACCAATCAATTGTCGGGACAGGTTTGTTTTATTCTGCCGAAAAATTGTACATTTAAGATGTTCTCGATAAATTAAACGTTTCATTCAACACTATAATATATGATAGTCAGCAAGGAACACTTTTCGAAAGACTACTCAGTAGTCATATATCACAAACGAATTCTTACTCAAGATGCCAATTTTGCAAGGCAGGGTGTTGCATTTGGAGTCTCTACTATTCTTGCAACACCCTGAGGTCAACGACCTTACCCGCGATGGCAAACAATTTTTCCTTTGAGACGTAAGATGTCAATTGTTTTCAAATTAAACGTCCGAATAGTGTCCCTTGCAAAAGACATATCATTATGCATGTTACTGATATTACTATTATGGTAACGGCACCATCATGTTTTTGGGTATATTTTGGTGTCATTCTGATTATTAAGATTAGAATCGGTGTCGATGAACCCAATTAAGGGGGTCAGTAATCCTGAACCGTACCTACGTAAGTAATAATTTCTCTGGATGTCAATTAAGCATAAAATACTTAATAAAAGCAAGGATGAACGCAAACTCTTTTGTCTTGTTTCTGATCATAATTTATTTGATAATTGGGGTCGAGAACGACGTCGTAATTCTTTGTAAATATGTGGGAGAGGCAATAGACTTTTAATTAGTGTCACGCGCTGCTGGAGATGTATGTACATACGTTCGTTCAGTCATACGATGATACATATTGCACAGCAAAAATTTGACATTGTTTGTTTGTATGATTAATTTATGGAGAGAGAAATTTATACGGGTTCTTGTTCGGTGTTTGAAGAAGTTTTTAAGTGACTATAAAAGCAACTCGACGGAATGAAATGAAAAGTAGTTCTTATTTAGAATTTTTATTGTTCCTGTCATTTCTTTCGTATGACAAAAAGTGAAAGAGTCGAAGAAACATTTTATTACTTGATTCCTACCTGCTCCAGATTTCCATGTCTATGGCTAAGGTGTACAAGTAAAAGCAAAATCGGAATTCATTTCAAAAAGAAATTCAAAGTGAAATTTTTTGACTCCAGGAAACAAATAATATTGTGACTTTCACCATATTTGTAAGGCAATATGAAGTCCAGGAATCAAGGTAAATTAAAGTTATTTTTTAGACGATTATCCTCGAATGGATTTAATGGTTGTTAATTCTGTTTAACTGATTTCTAATTTTGGTCGTAACAGGATTTATATTTTGTTGGGTACTGGTTCTTGCAATCACAACATTATTCAGTCATACGAGTCAAGGTCAACCTCAAACTTATTTCAAAGGATCGGTAAAATTGTTTCTATATTGTTTCAGTTATCCTGAATTAACCTACACTTCATTTAAGAAAAGATCTGCCAGGATGCCATAAATTACTGAATAGAATGTCGTAAAGTTCAATCAGTCGGAAAATACTGAAAATAATGTTGTAAAGTTTAATCTATCGGAAAATACTGATTTAAAAATTAAAATTCATTTTAGACTTTAAATTAAACCAGGATTTAAAATTTAATCAAGACTGGGCTCATATTTTACATGTATTGCTACCACATTTTGAAGAGACCGCCAGATAAGTGTCAGAATTCTAGAAAGCGTACACCTCTCTGGTTGTTTATAAATCTCCGAAACTATTTTCTGATGCTCAGGTTGTTCAATTAATCATCAACCCCATAATGTTGTTTGTTATGTACCCAACTAAAATCATCTGGACAAACATTATTTTAACAGCAAATCACACAGTTGCCGTCCAAAGCATTACCACGAATCGGTCGCCGAAGTGAAGTTGAAGAAATGACAAATAGTGAGAGCTCGGAAATACCGTACTCGTATCAAATTCCAGCCAGCGATTCTTATCCTCCAGAAGTATATCGTGAAATGGTTGACCAGGAAAATCTGTTTGGACCAAATCCGAATTTCATATTTCTACTCAAGAGATTCATGGGGATAAAGGACAAAGTTTTACGGAATGAAAAACCAATCGGAATTTTTCGGAATCGAAATGAGAAATAGAACTACCCTGATGAACTGGAAATGGCAATTAATCTGTTTATATCGCTTGTGCACGCATAATCATTGACTTAACATTATGTAATATTGACGCATTGCACGTTTATTTATATTTACAAAAGGTTGTGGTAGAATTAACTAGTAATAGTATTTATTAAGAGCAGTACTACATATTTTAAATACGTTGTTTGTCTTTAGTACCTATTAATGTTTTCCTCATTTATATGAGAAAACTTTTATCAGTTCATTTATTTTTAATCGATATGAGATTTTTTAAATCAAATATGAACAGGAGGGAAGGATAAATAATTTACATATGCTGTAAAAGGTAATAATATACTGCTGTATTCACTATAATTAAAAATTTGCAGAATAAATGCAACCATTGTTTGATTTGGTGACAATGACAATAAACTCTACTCTGCTCTGATCTGTTATTCCCCGACTAGACTCTTTGTTCATAATTACACATTTCTCATTATTAACAAGGTAGTAGCTTGGTCTGATAATTGCCCCATAGAATCATTCTGGACTTCATACTTTCTAACTTCGAACTAAAAAAAATCAATGTATCATCAGGAATGCGTACCTTGTCGGTTTGAAATTCAATGAATCAAGGACGTTTCAAAATTTCGTAATATGCGATTTAACTCTAAAGTTAAAAACGGACCAAAATCAGACTCGTGACAAACTTTCATTTTGTGAATCTACTTCCTTGCGTCCAACTGCCATTTTTATCTACAAGCAACATACTGACACAATATTTTTCAGTGTGATATAGTTGGAAGGGATCAGCTTGTGCCATAATCCAAAAAAGATATTAAATATTAAAAAGTAAAACAAACCATCATAATATCCAATTAATTTGATTCAAGATGACACAGTTTATTACGGCGGGTCGAGTTATGTTTGGTGCATTTGTGTGCATGATTGGAACCATAATCATGCGGTACGGAATTATTTCCCCCATAATAACTGAAGAGATTATGAAGGTAAATTTTAACTTAGAAAAGTACAGAGAAAGGAGAAAATGGATAATATTTTAACACTTCAACCAGCAAATCAAACTAGAGCCCGGGACAGAGCTGTGGAACATTTGGACGGACATCCCAATTCCAATCTACACAAAATTCTATTTCTTCAACGTTACAAATCCTGACAAAGTTGTGAATGGAGATAAACCGATTGTCAAAGAATGTGGGCCTTATGTCTACCAGTGAGTTTCTTAAGTTGAATATTCTTGTATCAGTAGTAGGGTAGGGTGGGCTAATACGCCCTACCTTCGATCGACTGTGCTAATTAGCAACACCACTTAACTACATGAGCATGTGACTGCCAGAGCACGCCCATAAATAAGAGTGGGGCTAATTAGCACACCTTTCCGACAAAGGGAAACGCTAGCTAACACACAGAACAAAAAGTTTGCTAATTAGCCCTTATATCTGGGTGTATTGATTTCGCTTGGGCGGGCTAACGGTAAACAACTGTGCTATACGCCCCACCCCCTTAACTACGCGAGCATAGGAAAGGAACGTATTAGCACGCCCAGAAATGGCGGATGTAGACAATTAGCACACTTTTCCAAAGTGGGGGGTATTAGCACACCATACCCTTCTTAATTGTCGGAGCCGTGACCACTTCTATGGTCGATTTAGACAGGTTCCACGCGATCCGTGCAAATACAAGACTTGCATTTATTTTCCAACAGAGAGAAACGAATGAAAGTCATCCTAACACAAAATGAAGATCAAGTATCATATAGACCACGTACAACATGGTTCTTTCGCCCAGATTTATCTTACGGGGCTGAAGACGACAGGATGACATTACCAAATATTCCATTTGCGGTAAGTTGACGTGTATAACAAATATAAATTTCTGCATGGAAATTATTTCTGACGTTTGAAATTCCGCAGTGTATACTTCGCCTTCGGAAGCCTTAGAATTAGAATACAAATTATGTTGATTTGATTTATCTTCTAGGGAGTCGCTAAACTAGCTTGGCAAATGACAAAACAACCGTTCATTTTGACCACATTGGATGACATGCTGACGGAGAAAGGAGAGAGAGTTTTCCAGACGAATGCGGTCAAAGAGTACCTGTTTGATGGAGTCTCCATAGCTAATTATATGGAACTTCTCACCAGTCCAGTCACACAAGCATTTGGAGATGTTCAAGTTCCAGAAAGACTCTTGGATGGAGATTTCGGATTTTTTGATGATGTAAATACAGTTTTTAATTCAACCCCAGAAATATTACAATGTGGTTCATAAAGGATCTGCGAGTTTTCTGCAATGATTCCTGTCCTGTCATATGCAGACTCAATTTGGATTTGTGTGTGAATGATTTGCAAATTAGTGCTAATTTGCAGGTCGATGAACTAGATCGAAAATAAAATTGTCAATCGAATGTATATCTCACTCCTCTTGCCAATCCCCTTGTTTGAATGTACAGGGATTCAAAATAATGAAAACCATGCACATCAAATTAATTGCTATGTCGCTTCCTTGTGCTTCACAGAGAAATGGAACAGCAGATGAAATATGGATCGTTAAAACTGGCAACAATAATTTGGCGGATTTTGGACGAATTATAAGTTGGAACGGGAAGCCCAACATGGATGTTTGGAAAGACGAGACTTGTAATGAGATACAGGGAACTGACGGATCAATTTTCCCACCGTTTGCTGATAAGAAACGAATTTTGAAGGTTTTTGCACCTGACTTGTGCAGGTTTGTACTTAAACTATTAGAAAATATTATTTTGGAAACCTTGACATCGACCATACATTATATCGAGCATTTCCTTCAATTGAACTCTGGTTCCAACGCCATGGGTTAGAACGGTTTATTTTTTAATGAACTTCCATTACATTAAACTAATTAATTTCTTATTTCCGTGCATTTTGATTTAGTGAGTTAACTTCTATCATTTATTTCCGTGTACCGCACCGGTGACATTAATATCTTTGTCAAAAAATACACGATTTAATTGTCTTTCATAGTCGATATTGTTAGTGCGTTGACTCTGACTCTGCCAGAATATTTTAAACTTTATTCAGACTGTTCTAATTTCCATAGGTCCCTACACTTTGAATATTCAAAGCCGTCTATGTTTCAAGGAGTGACAACCAAAAAATTTGTGCTGTCGCCCAGTACATTTGGAAGCCTAAAAGATCACCCGGAAAACCAATGTTACTGCAAGAACACAGTAGAACACTGTAATAAAGGAGGGTTAATTCCAGTAGGACCCTGTCAACAGGGTAAGTCTGCGTAAAAAGAAATTATGCATTGCGAGAGTCTTATTTATGCCTTACATCGAAACGTTTCGATCGTAACTTGCATCGAATCACTTCAGATAACTGTGAAATTGGACTCTCGATATCTCAGCTGCTTCATTGCATTCCATAAGATTCGATTTACTCAATTTATCAGATTCAGAGCATTATCCTTTTTTTTTGCCGGAAATCCAATCATGGGACACTTCTCAAGTCACTAGTAAAAAGTCCCAATGCACCATCTTTAAAATGATACATAACCGTAAATATTTAAAACTTAATTTAGGAGCCCCCCTCTTTGTTTCTCGTCCTCACTTCGTGGGTGCACACCCAGACTATGTGAATGGAGTCATAGGACTAAAGGACGATCCCAACGAGCATGACTATGGCAGTTTCATTGAATTGGATGGGGTGAGTTCGATTCATTAGCATAATTTTTGTGCCAAAATTCTAAACAACTTTTAATAACTCCTTGCAGTACGCCGGAGAGGTTGTCCAAGCGAGTATTAAATTACAAATGAATTTGGAACTGCAGTCTTACGACTCAATGCCGGCTTTTGCGAACGTTCCAAACGTTATGTTTCCACTAATTTGGTTGGAACAGGTGAGAAACTTAAAAAATGTAAATCCTGAATATTGAAAGTTCGTTATAGGGAGAAAGATTATTCGTAACCGAGTATTCCGGTTCAGACCCTTTTGGCCAGAAATTGAAATCGAGTGCTGAACTTGGGTTCCTGTTAGAGATTTTACTCCATAATTGGTCAAATTCGGAGTCAAACTTCAGTGGAAGATTTCCCACTCGATGGACTGTTAATTCTATGTTTTTATTTCCAGACTGCAACAATTACAAATAAATTATTGAAACCAATCAAGATTCTCGGAATATTTTTAAGAGTCGTAAACGCGATGACAATGATCGGGATCATTGGGTGCATTTTGATAATGGTCGCAGCAGCTTTCTGGAAAGTCGGGAAGAAAGGAGAATTGAGTGTTAAAAACATTTTATGCTGAACATAGAAAAAAATTGAATAAATTCGGTATTTGCTTGTTGCGAGATATTCATACTTTTAATTTAACTCAATGGAATACTTTACGCGAATCATAATTGTCGAAATAGCTTTAGGATAACACTAATTACACAATAATTAACTGACTTGTCTCATGACTATCACTCATTTCCAGCGTGTACTCGATAATAATAGCGAAGATGAACAGTACAGAGCGGAGCTCATAAGGGTTACTGTTATTTAATAATGCTTAATAAGGTTTTCTATAAAATAAAAACTGACCTATAGAATTAGAATTATTAATCACATTCACCGGATTTCCATCCATCCCGCCATCGTTCATCGACTAATTTACAATCAAATTCTGGCTTTCCCAGTTTCTTATTGACGATGTTATGCATCTGACACATCCACAGACTAAAGGCGATTCTTGAGGTCGTATTCGGTGGGCATTCCCTGATTCTACAAAATGAAAAAAGAATCATTACAATGGAAATTGAAAAACTTCACCAAAAATATTAGAAATACAAAAACTCTTTCAATTGTCAGCTGTGCTACAAATTCGAGAAAATGAAAAATCTTCAGGGGAAGTAGAAATTTTCGATTTGTTCGCACTTAAGGAACGGAAACCCAAACGTAAACTAAAAAAACTCACGATCAGATTAGTAGTAATATTAAATATAATGTACTTACTCCTCTCTCAAATCCCGAGCACAATGATCACATGGATAAAATCTGGAGAAAATTTTCATGAAGGCAGACATTTGTTTTTGCTCTGTGGAGGATGGAGCATCCGGATAATAAGCGGCCATTGTGTGTAGAAATGACCAAGTCTGTCGGCCAAGACTGTCTTTGTCAAGTGGACAACCATCCGGGGGTGACGACATATCCTGCGATAATAATAAAAATCAATTAAGAGCTCATGATGACACAGATTGCCCTTGCTGCTTCGCTGTGGTATTTTCTCCATTTGCAGTGTTTATACTATACAGGGCAAGATCGAAAGTTAGTTTTAGTACACATTAATTCAATTAATTGACATCTTGTAAACAAATTTAACATGAAGGGATTAAAAATCTGATAAAAATGTTGTAAGGGTCAAGGAAAACCAAACGTAAACCTAATATACCTGAATATCTAAATATATAATTATATGGAAATTTCAAAAAGAAAATTCAACGTTGATTAAAGGGGTAAATTCGCACAAATTCGGTTATTTCTGTTCGGTCAAAACTCACAGTGAAATGTATGGGTGTTTAATACGTAGAGCTAGATTTAACGGCTCTTTCTTGTCGGTATCGGTGACATAAAAGTTGACAGTATTGCACTCGAAACTGCGTGGATTAAGATTATTTTTTTCGTTTTACCTGATAAACCAAAATTAACACCATGGAATGAACCTATTTTGAACAAAATTAGTAAAATTTAATGAATAATTAATTTCCTCACTTGATTAGAATTTTCGTCTGGATCTGGTGTCCCGTGATATTTATTTTCCTTGACCCAATTCCCACGCCGTGATGATTTTGACCAAGATTTAAAATCCGTACAAGCTCTACAAGGTTTCTTTTCTTCACTTGGAAATGTTGGAATTATTTTCTCCATTTTTAATTGAAAAATTATTACGAGAAGTCTGTGCCGTTCCGTTCGCCTTTCACAATTCGATTTAAAAGTTCAGTTTCAATTCAAGTCAATATTATATTACGAAATTTTTCAATATGCCAATAAAATTCAAAATTGCGTCAAGTTTTTCTTGTGTTTTAAATTTTTGGGAACTTTTTTTATTTTCGTCGGCAAGAAATTGAATTTTTTATCTAATTTTGGCGCTTTTAGCAGTCTTTCAATGTTTTTCTTATTTGCACACGGTGGGGCATGGAAAATCAACTCACGTGTGTATTTCAGCACCGAATTCCGAATAAATTCAAATTTTACGAAACAGTAATTGTGAAATTGGCGAAAAAGTGATAATTTCGTAATCCTTTGGATTCAAAACGGCTAATATTTAATTTTAAAGCAAATTTGAAGTAAGGCCGGACCAGGAAAGACGGGAAAATGGCCAAGACCGCTAACAGCAGTAAGTAAATTTGAAAATATTATTAATATTATTTTTGATAATTTGATTCTTACCGACCGACAATGAATTCATTCCTATTGACCTTTGACCTTGACCTATAAATTGTGACCAAATTTACTAAATTGATTGATTCCTACGGATCTACTTAATACTCGGTTTCTGCCAGCCAAACCGATAAACCAAGGATAAATCGAGTTTTCATTATGGACAGACCTATGCCAGAAGAAACTAAGAAACTGCTTTTATGGATTTAGAGCCAGTTATTCGGTTCACCGACCAGTAACCATTGATTACTGTATTCCAGTACATGTACTGGTTTGAAAATCTTGACTTAGGTCGTCAGAGGTCACTGACCGTACGCATACAAGAGTATCCTTCCTAACTTGGTGGTGCTTTATTACTTAAATTCAGCCTAAGCTTGAATCGAATATTCACGAATGATTTAATGTTAATTTTTATTTAATTTGTCTCGGTTATTTTTATTTTGACAGTCAGAGCACTTTGGAAGCAAGGATGGAATGAAATTCCGGAAGTGATGGGTTCTGGCATGTTTGGACTCATAGGTATTTAATTCGATTTTTCACAATTCCTTATCACTTATGCTGATTACGACAGAAAGCTAAATCAAGCCGGTACTAATTTGCTGACATTGAATTTTAATTTGTCCTCAGGTCTTGCTGGTGTATGCGTCTTGGCCTACAGATACCTCCAGGCGGAAAACAAAACAAAGCGTTACAAAATGTACTATACAAGTAAGTCTTTACATTTTTAAGTCACTGTGAAAATGACTTTGGGATTTTGTGTAATTTATCAGTGCTCGGACGAGATAATGGGGTACATGATTCAAATAAGAAATTCGCGTATTAAAAAATCAGAGTTCAAAATATATATGTATTTCTCATATTATGTCAGATTTATCTTTTCTTTTCGTAACTGTTCAGAGTATTTCCTGCCTATCTTATTCTTATTTGAATTGGGCCTACCTTATCCGCACAATTGTTATTTTCCGAGATTACTTAATCCAACCATATATCGGGATCAGACGAAGTACGAAGAATTCCAAAAATTTCTTAAAAAGATTGCTTTACTAAACCATTGGAACTCCTTATTTTCTAGTTATGAGACCCAATGATGAGAAAGTCAAAATGCTGTGGCGTCATGATAACAGTCCTCCATTCACATCAACTAAAGGATCCGGATCAGGTTTAGAGCACATGTGTAAATTTTGAAGAGAGGTCAAATCCATTCGCAGATAAAGTCAAGAGTAAGAGGCCTCACCCTTCACGACCGTAATATTGTAAACTGTTCAATACGTAGACGAAGATGGTTAATAAATTCAAGTCATCTGTATAGTAAAATCAACATTTGCGTAAGGCCTTGAATTTCAAACATACGTACACTGACGTTTGATTTCGCTTGAAGTTTTTTCCGGTTTTTTCTAATGGTGTTTTCCCTACTACTACGGGTCACTTCTTCAACGTAAACTAATTGATAGCGAAAGATTCGTGTTTTTCAAAGGTTTACACTTATCGACCGACGAAAATGAATAATTAATGATACGAGTGGATTTAATTCGATTGCGAATTATTCATACTATTTATTTGTACTATACAATTCGTGATACAATTACATTACACAAATCTCCCAAGTGTAAAACATTAATAAAAAACTTATCACAAATTAAGAATTAAATTAGGAATACAAACCAGTACTGCTGGCGCTGGATGCGTCAGACTCAGACTTTATATCACCAATAGAGAATTCTTCCTTAAAATATTTCTTTGAGTATTTGACAGCATCCTGTGGACTGTCTTTGTACATTAAAAATAATCCTTGAATCATAGCTACCGATACATTTTGATTGAGATCACGAACACATTCGACAAATTGTGTGGTCAGTTCTTCCGTCGTTTCCTCATAGAATCTTTCGAACAATCTGCGTAATTGTTTCTGCGTTGGATAATCAATTGCTATTTTCTGATCTACTCGTCCACAACGAATTAATGCCGGGTCTAATTTGTCCACATAATTTGTTGTCATACAAATAATCCGTCCATCCTCACAAGAAGCAACGCCGTCAAGGGCATTCAAGAGTCCGCGAAACGTTAGAGCATTCGGAGCACGACCCTCGAATGCCAAATTGGTCTCCGAAGTCGACGCCGTTGGATCCTCACGGCTCTTAAAAGCTGCATCGATATCTTCCATTAAAACGATTGATTTGTTCGGAGCATTTTCCAAAAGATTCGTAAGTCCGTCGTCTGTTAAGCCCTTAGAAGATAGGGATAATACACAAATATTGTAGCCCAATTGTCCAGCCATTGCTTTCACGAAACTAGTCTTCCCACATCCCGGGGGACCGTACAAGAGATATCCACGTCGGTGTGGAATATCTCGACGCAAATACCATTCTCTTCGTTCGATGAAACTATTGGCGTCTTCCAAAATTCTTTCAGAAATCCCCTCATCCAAAATAACACTTTCCCAAACTCGTCGATTCTTTGCTGATCCGATTTGAGTCCAGTCTTCTCCATAAATTCTGAAAATGCATACTTTATTCTCATCCACATCCACAATTTCTACTTTGGCCATGGTTTCTGCCAGGATATCATTCAGGAGATGTTTTTGACTAGCCCACGCAGTCAGAATCATCGTTTCACAGGTGCTGGATGATGATCTGGCTGAAGGTACAGGGTTCCTCTGAAGTCTTATCCAGTGGTCCTTATATTTGAAATAATGAGTGCCAAAACCAGGGGGTGAAGCAATTGTTTCCTTTCCATTTGAGCCTAATTGATTATAAGTACAGGTGGCTGTCCGAGATGGAAAGTCTGGGTATGTTCTGGAAAACCAGTTGATCAGTTTGTAATAAACAGTGTCCTCAGTATTGTTGTCTACAATTGCTCCTGACACTTGGATGGAGACCTGGAGTGGGAAATAAGTCAGAAATAAGTGTCGTTCGTGCATTACAAACAATATAATTATGTGCAAGCATTACACTTCCTGGAAATAATTTATCGATTTTCGTTAGAAATCCTTTCGTCTTTAAGATACTTTTTAAGGAATCCATCTGACTTTAAAATGGATCTTAGTTATATCATTGGAAAAGTCCTACAGAATTCATAAACTTAACGCAGAGTGCACGTCTCAATTAGCCCCGCGATTCGTGTCCGTATAGTATTTTCAGTTTTTTCGGTAGCCACTTCTTCGCTACTACCCGGTCTGTCGTTTCCGGTCTAAATATTTATATTCCTGAGGTCGATCAATGTGATTTCTGATTTCAATGAACATGTGGTTCAATTAAAAAAAAGAAAGATTGGCTCCTGAAATTTGAGTGCCGCTGCCGAGCCGTGTCTTACATTTTGCAATTTCAATTGGAAAAATGCAAGAAAATGCACAAAATAAACAATAATTTGTAATACTCACCGTAAAACGATCCCAAAGTATTTGAGAGATCCTCTTGTAGATTTGAACTAAAGCTGAATAGATAGAGGATGACAAATACGCGAATACAATTATCACAGGGATTGTGTACATAGAAATCGAAACGCTGAGACGATCTTGATACTCTTCTTCTTCCGAACGACATGTAGTTTCAGACAACATTGTAAAAACTAAGACTACAAATATTACAAATTGACACAAAATTGAACCAGTTCTGTATTTCGGTGTGAACAAGTAATACTGGTACGGTAACTATACTGTCACTGCTGTCAGTACTAGAACACGCAGACAGAATCGATGTGTTCAGTAGTATGGCAGTTTCAGATATGAATGGAACTTGCAAATGCCGTGAAGTGTTTTATACTACGAATTTTTTGCATGTGTTGTAGCATGATTCACTTGCCATTCCATTCTATGTAGTGCATTAAGTTACGACAGTTCTGTGTGTAAAACGTTAAGCAAGATCGTATGCAGAACGTACAGACAGACGTGACTGGTGAACCTAACGTTCCTGTACTTTTCTTTGCTAATAATGAAACTGACTTTTCCTGTGAAAATCGATTACGTATATAACGTTAGCAGTACAAACTTCGTAAGTCATGGGAAAGTACTCGCGAATTTTATCGGAATAATGTGTAAATGTGTTCGGTAATATAAAATACAAAAATACACAATTTTATCCCAAAATTCGTAGTAAATACTAAGTACTAAATGAATGCACCACATCTAAATAAAAATCGGAATTAGGTACGCTTTACGGAGTTTATCTTTATGCTGGAAACGTTTTCGAAAATATGAACATCTGGGCGTAACAATGATTTTCACTAATTCTGACAGCGTTTTCTTCCCAAGTCGTATGATTTCGAGGTCGTGAAATATTTTTCTTTTGAATTTTGTAATTTTTACTTGAGTCGGAAATAGAAGGGGATGTGTTATTGTTTAGGTAGTACACAAAGCTGGAATGCTTAAATAGATACAAATTTCGAAATAGATTTTGATTTTTGAGTTGTTATTTTGTAATTTGTAACCGTATTCGTAGTACGAGAGAGAAAGTATTTCAAAATGATTACAAAATCAAACGCCAAAAAGCAAATTCAGTGTTGAGGGAATCAATATTATGTGTATCATATTGGTTTGTAAAGGTCAAAGTGACATCAGTTGAGTATTACGTTCGCCTGAGATTGAGAGCCATCAATTGGAATGTTCTATCAAAAATTATTTCAGTCGGTCTGAACAGGAACAAATTCGGCTGGAGCACTCAATGTGGTGTGATGGTGTGAAGAAAAATGAATCAGTCAGTCGATAATTTTAAATCAATTTCAATTGACGCATTTGCTTTGTAACGAGGGAACTTTTTTTAAATTATTTCTTAAGTTCGATCGGAGAACAGGTGACCCTTAATTACAGTAATCCAGCCCTAGTGAACCGACCTAACAGTTGCAGCTTAACTAGAGATTGTCAGCTGGATAATAGTACGATCTACATTCTGAAAGAAGTTTATATCAAATTCAGTGATTCAGTTTGGTAAATAATCCCGCAGTGCATTTGACTTTCCTAGCTACATAAGAACTGAATGACTTTCCTGCTGGGTGACCAACCGAAATAATAATACAGGAGTCAACACACGATTTGAATATATATTATGTGTAAGAATTTTATTTAAGTAATTGTAGCGTGAAAATTCATAGGATTAATACAAGAGCTTCGATGTAGGTTTACAATTCAAGACACAAAAACACAATAGTCTTAAAAAATGGTCACTGAACTTTTGGCACAAGAGCTGGATATTGCCTGATGGGCTCTCCAAATCAGTTCTCCGAAGGTTTCTCACGTTCATGCAGCTGTAAAGACACAGCTTCGGCTTTCGACATCCCTAGAAAATATTTGACTTTAATTACAATTAGAATTAAAATAATCAGATTTTGAAAGGAAACAACGTTAAGAAAATTAAACTCTGAAATCTAAAGAATTGAAACGTTGTACCTGATGCTACATTTTTTTTAACAGGGGCTGAATAACGGGAACGGACCTTAAAAATTCTGTCTATATTTGTTTTTTGACTTACGATTTTGATTTCGATGAGATTTCGTGTGACTCTCGAATGCTGGTTGAAAAAACAGATCCCTCGGCGGGACGAGTGAGTCATTATGTGGCTTCTCGATATCCTGGATTCCTGGATGATAAAATAAATTAATTAGATATGAAGACCTGACAATAATTCAGATAATTTGTACGGTTCTTTTATTCATATTTTTATTTTACTTACAAACTAAATTCATCTGAAATGGGTGCTGATCGTGTGGTTGAGATTCAGAACTTTCCGCGGAGCTCGATGACTCGCTTCGGCAAAACGGCTGAAACGAATTGATAAATATAAATCAGATCTTGAATTCCGAACAGTTTCTGGCAATACAAAACTACTTTTAGCCCGTGCTACTCCCATAGATATATATTTCTTACCACGATTCCCACGATGGAATCCACAAGTGTGTGTTTTCTTGCGACGAATGCTTCGAACTGGATTCTTCGGGGTAAACAACTTCTCCTCGGCCATCAGGTGGGTTGCCATTTCGTGGATTCTTTGTAGCTCCTCAGTGGAATAATCCACCGGTTTATTTTCTGGAGTCCCCACACGTTCACGTTCAATTATTTCTTCCAAATCAGTCCACCTGTCCTCGAATTCTTGGGTGCCAGGGTTTGGAACGAATCGCGCCCACGGTGAAGAACTTCCGCCTATTACAGAGCAACAAGAACAACGAATAAATCAATCAATCTTCGTAATTGTTTCGAGGAATGCTTTAGAAGACAAAACTACTCCAAAAAAAAACAGACTAAAATACTTAAAAGTGACTAGTTCGTACCTTGTCCAGAATCCTCAGAAGTCTGGATGGACTCTGAGCCGTTTCCATTAGATGTAATTCCGACGTATGGAGCCAAATCACCCGCTGCCGACCCTGTAAAATAGACACCAATTATTTGTGTTACCACTGTGAGGCAAACATACGTGTTTGTGAGAATGTATTTGGAAAAACACGTAAATTAAAAATCCAATCCAATCCAAATTCTGAAATATGACACTTTTATACAAAAATGTAAGCCATACCGCTGAAGATTTTTCCATTCAAGTTGTCACCGTCAGGAATCAAACGTGATGGATGGAAAGTTGCTCCACCGTAACGAGGCTGCAAATTCTTTGACGAAAACGTGTCGGGGATGTCCAATTCCATCAGTTGCTCCACAGATACAAGTTCAGAGCTGGTTGGGATATCCGAGAACGTGGCATTAATGTCGACATCGTATTGAACGTGATTCACCACGAAGGGGTTCTCCGTCACATTCTCGTCACTTCCATGCTGATGCTCCGGAGAAGATTTGACCATTTGCTTCAGTTTCATCCACTGCCTCTGCGGTAGTGGCTGTCGCAATTGTCGCATCCAGGTTGACTTCAAGACCCTCATCCTATCTGAAATAAGTACAAAATATCAAATTATTGGTTCATATCCTGATGGCTTATGGTAAGAATTTTGCTGTATAAATTGTTGCACCTGAGTTCTGTAGCAAAATCTCTGAGAAATCTCGACAACCGATTCAAGAGGAAACTTTCTTTGACCCCTTAGTCCCGCTAAGACCTCGTTCAATCTGAAGTAAATGGAAACTTAATTAAATCTGGTTCAATATATATTCTCATGAATAGTTCTTGTGCATTGATAACCTCCTGATCTTTTAGGCTAAATCACTGACAAATCTGAAGAAGTTGGCCAAGAGTTGATCGTGGAGGATCTGAGAGAGCAGCGTCGTTGCCTTATCGTCAGAGCTGAAATAGCCGAAGAGAAATTAAAACTACATTCAAATTTTCTAAGATTGACAAACAGAAAATATTTTTCAGTTTACCTATTACGCCTGAGGCAAAGTCGATTAGAAAAACTGGAGAACCGGACAAACTTGAGTTTTCTAGGAGCTCCTTCTTTCTCGGACGCGAAAAATGGTATGACAAAAGTTTGTGATTTCATCAAGAATGAAAACTCGATTTGACCCTTTAGGGCTCCAGAAAATTTGAATCTGATTTGCATAGTCATTATTTTGTACCATGGATGAAAACAAAAATTTGAATACGCAGCTGCCTTTGAAGGAGAGGTAAGGTACCACAGGTACCCTTAGAAGATGAGCTTTTCCTTTTCTCAGGTATCAAAGTAAAAGTACCTGAACGGACATGGCGTCGCGTCCTCATTCCTTCATCTAGCCATACAGAAGTCCCAGCTAATTTGCATATAAGGCAGAATTTAATCAATTAAGCTGTTGAAGCGTTTAAAGTAGACAACGCCTTTGTTTTGACGATATTTATAAGGTACCCGAGGAAAGTCAATCCCATTACCGATCTGTTACAATTGTTGAAAAAACTTGAACATATGTACATTACTACGGTACAGAGTATAATACAGAGTGTGCTTTTATGAAGTGCACTGGAAGGTGATATCACACGGATTAAAAATTCACAATTTGTGCAAGTCTTAGTGAAATGTCACTGAAAAATTATCTCTGGATTTTACTCAAATCAAACGGAAAATAAAATAATAAAGTGATTCCAGGCATGCATAAATTATCCAAAATTTGTTTAATCATTTATTGTAGGCCATGACAGTAATTGGACCAGTCGTGACGAAGCAAAATCTAAAGACATTGATTTCAATAGATAATTGTAATAAATTTTATTAAAATGTGCCGTCTCATTAATCACTAATTTCTCATTGTTGGGTTGGAAATTTTCTACAAAATTCTATGAAATCAGATATTTCGATATTTCGAAGACTCCTTAATTTCTTTTTAATGAATATATGGCCACCTTGACCACGCTAATTTAATTCACCAATTGTTGACCACTAAAGTCAGCCTAATTTGATACTTGCGAAATTGCACCAATTTGCAACGGATTAACACGAAAATGCAAAGTCAACTAAATTATAAAATACTGGACTTCCCGTGATTCTGATAATAAATAAAAACACAAAGTCTTTTTTTGTTTACTTATTGCTTCAAACGTTTATTTCAGCAGTAAATTCAATTCAATTGGTCATTTTTTCACAGAAATGGTCGATAATAATTGTATTTGGCGTGAAGACTTTACTAGCTTTGTGATTTCTTATTTGATTTGATGTGATTGGAATTGATTGCTTCACTCGCTGGGTAAACTGATTAAAGTAGCATTCCAACTCCGAATGCGAGATGTCCTGTCAAAGGGTAAACTTCAATATCCTTGATATACATTTGATCACTTCCTTCCGGAATATAGTATTTTCGACCCATAATCCTGTTTCGATGAATATAGCTCCTGTCATAGCCCAAGCTGAGATTCAGTTCGAACAATGGATTCTCTGGAATAAAATGTCCCAATAGTTCAGCTGCCAGTTCCGGCATAGATACTTTGATGGACGATTCCTTCGCAGCAGCAAAGCTATCTTTGTTGATTCCATTGGAAATGAACACATGTATAATTTTCCGTAACTTGAGAAGGTCACAAAT
>JAQFYE010002254.1:0-18775 GCA_034694305.1 Protaphorura glebata | reverse complement strand
TCTCTAGGCCAAATGGGAAGCAACCCAAAAATACGCGATGATGTTTGATTCGGCCTCAGCGGCTATGTCAATTGATGTGTGTATTTTTTATTTTATTTTAATTAACTTTATCGAACAAGAGATATATAAAACTTCCTGATTCCCCGGTCAACTCAAATGTCGTTATATTTTCTTTCACTATACAAGAGGAAATCTCTAAAGTCCTTCACAAAGCAACATTATTGTTCAACACCTCGATACCTTCGTGTCAAATGCTTGAATCGCACGGCCATGCTCTCGCGCCAAAGACGTATTTTTTTTAAATACTTTAATTCAAAAATTAAAATCATTTACATTAAAGTGAGACGCAGCGCAGTAAATCCATTGAGAAGTAGTTGCCAGAATTTGGGTTTCCAAGGATAACAATAAGTCGTCAGGTAGTGGAGGACAGGGCACAACACATATGGTAGAAAATATGAGGGGCCTTTCGACTTAAGGGTAGGTGACCAGAATAAGCCAAAAGAGATCGTAATTTACACTGATATATCATTGTGAAATTGTAATACAATCCAATCCAATTCCAAGCTCTTGAATGTAAATATAGAAATCACTGACCGACACACGATAATGACATATTTTGTAGAGATAAATGAATATTAGTTGAACTCTTTATTCTCATCATATTACGATTATAAAATATAACACATTCGATGGATATGGAATATAGACCTGAGCGTTTAACGATTGTAGGTCTCTTTCGAACAAATCCTAGCCTAACTTTTGTCTGCAACGTTTGTTTGTAATTGAAATAGATGTACCAATACATATATTAATCCAGACAATTTCATCTTGTTTAGTTTATTATGGTTTGGTAGCATTATATTCTATTTCCTTATTGCTTTTATCAGTTGGGACACACGTAGGGATGGATGTCGACCATTTTCCATTTCTTAGGCAATGTAGCATCCGAGCGCCAGACAACTCATATCCTTCCGTGCAGTCAAATGTAACGGTTTCCTGGATTTTATAGTAGAATCTGACCTGTGAAATAGTGCCTCCAATTATTGTCCCGGGATAAGTGCAAGCCTGAACACCTGTCTCAAGAAAAATTATATAGAATCACAATAATGGTTGATACTTCTACCTAAAGTATTGTGATGGCTGGCTGCTGGGGCTCTTATTCATAACTCTGGTAACCCTTGCAGTTTCTTCTGTAGACGGCTCATCAAGAAAATGAAATAACTAAGGATTCAATAGTAGCACACTTTGACAGCTCGTTTGAAAACGCAGATATTTGGTGAAAGTGAGTCGTCCATTGGAAATTAAAATACGGAATGATTTTCTGGAAATAAATTGATCGAATGATATCAGCACGAAGTGAAGTGAGTGACGGAATTTTGAATTCTCAAGTCATTTTATCGAAAACTAGTCGCTTTCCCCCTGTCATCAACATCCTTGTGTACATTTTTTCTCAAAACCGCCCGTCAGTGCCGCTGTGCGCAACGGGAATTCACAATGTGGTACCTCGATTTATTTATAAAATATTCTACCATATATTTTTCAGATTCTCTTTGACCACTTTACCACTTCGATGTACTCGCTGGGGCACGAAACCAAATATTAAGGATGTCTAAGGGTCAGGTATGGTATATGTGATTAGATAAGCAGAAAACAATTGAACGTACACTTCAGACCAAGTGCGGATCTGGACCATATCCCATTGTCCTGACAGGCCACAATAGCTTGCGCACCCTCCATCATATAACCTTGATTGCATTCAAATTGTACAATATCTCCCGCTTTATATGGTGGCGTACCAGACGCAAATGCGTTGTCTAGTAAATTCGGTTCAGGACATTCCACTTCTACAAAATTAAATGAACTTCAAAAACCAGTTTAATCCTTTTTACGTATGCTTCAAATAATATTTAAGTGAAAGTACCCTTGCACAACGGTATCGCTGCAGACCACTCTCCATTTTGTTGACATGTAGCTTCTTGAGCACCTTGTATTATGAACCCTTGCGGGCATGAAAACTGAACATGACCTCCCACTTGGCGACCTTGAATTATGATTTTAGGTGGAGCGGTTTCGTTGCGTTTCAAAGTGCCATTCTTAGTGACTGACGAGTAACCGAGTGGTGCCATTGCTGGCACCAATGAAATGTCCGCGCATTCAACATCTAATCAAATTAAATGCGTAAGTATTTATTTCGTCAATTGGACTACCTGTTTTTGGCTCAATGTGGACTTACTTTCACAGCGCGGTAAGGGTGCGCTCCAATTTCCTGCGGCGGTGCAGGTTAGCATTTGCGCCCCAACAACTGCATTTCGACTCTTGCAAGTGAAAGTAACAGTCGTCCCAACTAAAGTGTCCGTCGTCGAATATTCTAAATCATGATGTTCTGGCAGACTCGGACATTCGATGCCTAAAGAGAATAAAACCAAAACCAAATTATATTTTGTATAATGAAATCCAAAATTCGAGTCTTCTTCGACCTCGGGATAATGTACCACCCCGGGTAACGAAAATGAATTCATTTATTGGATCTAACGTTGATTTTGGGCTTCGACCGTGATAGAAAGTACACTGCAGCGCAGCTGACTGTATATCCATTTCAAGTAGATAGCTCGATGGAGATTCTCGCTTTTGTATCTACATGAAAATAGCACTATAGACTATGACGGAGCGAGGCGGGAATACTGCTCCAACCATTTCGTTTCGTTTCGTTTCTTGGTATAACGGAAACGAAACGGACTGGACCGTTTTAAAAAAAAATGGAAACAGAAACGAAACGGAAACTGGTGTTTCGTTTCGTCTCGAAACGGAACGGTTGGAATTGGAACACTAGACGGGAACGATCATCGAAGTGAATTGAATGTGCACTAGCTTGGAAGAGGTGGAAGTACTGCAGTCGTTAAAATTATTAGTTCTTAAACCGAGCAGAACACTTTGGCGAGGGTGCGTTATTATAGAAGTGTTAACAATAGCCATTATATCATATATAAATGTACTAACTTTGTACAATAATATTGATTTGATGTGAATGCCGAGCTGGAGTTATGCACGTGTAGACGCCGGAATCATCAGTTTGAGCATTATCAATAGTGAGACGATATTCCAGACTTGATTCACGCCCAGGAATGCCATCAGTCCATCCTTCTTGATATTCTCTGAGAAAATACGATTTCGGTTTACTTCACTTGTTGCTTTCGTTTAAATAAAATCACTGCGCGAGTTAATGTGTACATGATATGAGAAAGAGTATTACAGAATGTAACTATACCTTAAAGTATTTCCAGTTGCAGTTTCCCACTTGGGTGAACCGAATTTTCGAATCCAAATGCATTCCACTGTGCACAAATAATCAATGAGTTAAGAATAATCATACGAATCAAAATGATTGCGTTGTTGGAGGTCGGAACTGTAGTAGATATTAAATAATTTAATATCTCCTACAGTTCACAATATCTACAACTATTGTAGATATTGAGTCATGGGAGAACTCCTTTTATGTGTAAGTTCATGGAAACCACTCGAAGGAAAATTAAGGTTGGAGAAAGTCAGAGAAAGTGTTCATTCTGGGGAAGTAAATTCGGAGAAAGTGGATTTGAGAAAGTACAAAAATCACTTCTCTGAGGAATTGCTCATGAAGGAACAGGTAAACGGTCAAAACAGCATTTTGAGACCGAGGTTGGAATTAAATCGTTCCAAAAATTGAAAACCTAATTTCAGAAGCAACGGATTTGAGAACTAATCTGGGAATGTTCTAAAACGTTGTTTCGTTTCTAGCATTCGATGGAATATCACTTGACGTTTAAAATATCGTATCGAACATAGGCATAAAATATGCTTTTGCTTACTATGAAGTGTTGTTCCTGGATAAACAACGAGTTTCCCATCGTTGGTTTGTACAATAGAACCATTGTGATAGCGGAATAGAATTGTTGGCGGTTTGTCCACTATGTATATAAATCACTCCAGTCAAACCATTGTTCAAATGAAAGCATTTATTAATACATGGGCTGAAAGGCGTCTTTGTACTTACGAGCATAATCATTCCATTGACTCAGTCCTTCACACTTTGGTGTGACGCCTAGCCATTGTCCTGACACACATTTCCGACGAGTCCCTCCTTTCATCTCAAATTTCCCAATGTCCACACATCGTGAAATCTGGAAAGATAAAGTAGGTCAAATTTATAAGCTTCAAAGGGTTCGGTTAGGTTCGGTATGACTTTAGATTAAAGTTTTTTGATAACCGGAATCGAATGCCAAAGTCGAGTACTAGAGATACTGTACGTGCAGTTTGGGATAACTCGGCCGGGTATTGAGGAAATTACAATAATTGTCAAAAACCAGCTAGTACTCCGTCGTCGTCGTCCCCTACACTAACCGAGTCCATCTATTTTGTAGAAGTTTGGAAATGGAGTCGCTGGATTCCATAGATAGATAAAAAATAAAGAAGAGAAGAAAAGATAGAAAGAAGGAAAATAGACAGATAGGTTTTTTTACGAGACAAAGCAGACGAACAATTCTACATGATTTTGATTGATTTATATCTTCTAGTGCAAAATTTTGTATTGAAAAAATATGAAAATGCTGGGAGATTATCAAAATGAAACACTTACAAGAATTGTTTCTGATGGGAACTCCGAGTACTCCTTCGTCAGTTCTTGATTGTAACAAAATGTGACGACGTGTTGCTCAATCCTATGATGAGTACATGGGCTGTTGATTAATTTCAACAAACCTTGCAACGTCTCGGGAGCAATTTCACCCTCTTGAAGATTGAAAACAACGTATGAGTTTTTTTTTTATTATAATTCAAGATTCATACTTTCAAGTTTAGTAATTCAAGTTTAATGAGTTCCGAATCATCCAAATTTTAATTACCACATGAAGTTGCAGAACCGCTCTCCGCCCAATCCCCATCTTCGCAGATCCTCTTCCAACGGTTCTTTGCTTTCGCTTTTAAAACTCCACATTTGTAGATAGCTTCAATTCCGTCTGGAAAACTAAATCCAAGAAATACAAGCGAGGTTAATGATGCATCATATTTTTCAAGTTATGTCACCAGATCGGGTTGAATCCTATCGGATCAGATAATTCCAATATTTCCTAGCTTTGGCTTTCTCGGCAGGAAATAATTAATTTAAGCCGAATTCCGATCGGTGCAGATTTAAGGATTATATTATATTGGGATTTTTGTTTACGGAATATTTCTTAAAACTCCTATATTCATCCCAACGGCGAGCCTTGCATATATTCCTTCCAGTTTCACGGATTTTGAATAAATTTTTCTCGTATCAAACCGTAATAAACAATTTCAGATTTTTTATATTGATTCGAGTTGGAGTTGCAGTTATGTTCGAAACTTGTGAAAAAGCGTTGTAATTCCAGTGAATGGTATTGAATTGGCGACCTCTCGTACGAAAAAATTGGATTTACTATGAAATCGCTAATCCATAATTTCTTGTACTATCCAATAAAGCCGACCCGGAGAAAATCGGATCCCATATTTCATCGCTGGGGTCGCACAAAACCGGCCAGGATTTTCTGGGCCAGCTCTTATGATTAAAACAAGGAGACAGTTAAGAAATGAAGAAAGTGTTTGGAATCCAGAGTTAGAGTTCTAAGCGTTGTACCTAAAATCATAGTCGAAATCGACTGGTTTGCCTTCTGCATAAACGATGGCCCCTCTCTCCCTCGGCGGGGGTCCACAAGACTTCTTACTAAGCGTGAATAAGCCATTTGACCCACGAGATGAAGTGTCTTTCGAATGCTTTCTCTTCTTGTCGTGACTCGGATGGTCAAAATCCACCTCCGTTGGGTACGAATGATTTAATGCGATTGAAGGATGAAGGCATACAGGTTTATGAGGTTTCCACTCTCCCAAATGACATCGACTGGGTCCGGACCCGATTTTTCGGAAGTCACCTCCACACACAAAATCCACCTGAATCACCATAACACTCATAATATCAGCCGGGGGATTTGGCGTTCCCCTAATTTTTCCTTTAATTTTAGTATGTATGTATGTGTGCACAGTAGCTAAAGCTTAGTCGGGACAGTCGGGAGTAAACCTGACCTAAGGATAGATTTAGAAAAGTCCAAATCGGTTGAAAGATTGATTCATATTTTATTCAGAGGGTGTAGTAGTCACAGCGTTTATCAATGACTCGTAGGTGGGCTTAAGCGGAAACCTTACGGCGGCTTTCAGAGAAATCTTAGCCATGCTCGATTAAAACTGACTAAGGCAAAACTGGTGACGCGTAAGGGTCGTGAATGGTCACCGGGTATAGTAATGTCTAATATCTGTTGACATTTGCCAAGTGTTGAATCATTTGGAAGCTAGAGGAGATCAAGGTGAGTCTGTACACAACGTTTTGGCTGTCTTTGATCACCTACTGGCCTTTGACAAATTGCCTTATTTATTAAATCGTGGTGACTTCTGGAAATTCTGGATGCGAAAAGTAGTCGCAACAAAATAACGAACACGCAAGAGCATCAAGAATATTAAGATTTAAAGTTACAAACAAGCCACCTGGATTCTACTTTACTCGTAAGTGCTACTGCATAAATATTTCACACACTTCACAATTCCACAACATTACCTCTGTGTTATGTGGTACAGCAAGGCCGGACCTGTAACTATTAACATAGTTACCGTACTCAATTTGCGGTAAGACGCATTGAACTAAGAAATAAAACTTAATCAATTAAAACAATTTATATCAGTTTAATTCAATGAATGGCGAATGCATGGCTGGGACCTGGTACAGTTTAACTGATCCCTAAAGCTGGACCGGTGGACGTGCAAATCCACGGGCATTCAAAGTTGAGTTGTTCAACTTAAATAATTCCGTCCAACCATTGTGTTAAAAATACTTGTCTTCAGCTGAACTATCAAACCTGGTCCCAGATCTTCAGACTGTAACTTACCAGGGACACATTCAGGTGGGTCACTCACGTCCCATTCCCCGTAATAACAGGGCATCTCATTTGGCCCCAACAATGTGTAACCTCTGCTGCACCGAAGTTCAATTACTTTGTGATGCTTAATGACCTCTTGGAAATACAAACTTTTGCTGCCGTCATGGAATGACCCGTGCATGATATACGGGACCTTACATGGTACTGTTTGCATAGAAAGAAAAGTATTTCATCAAAAATTACGAGTCCCGGCATTTATCTAGATATTTTGTACAAGTGCAGGCGACAAAGATTATGGAAAATTTTGTACATGTTCTGAATACTGCATAAATGTTTCTTACAGGCGTCACATTTTGGAATCCTTGGTCGCCAATCTCCATGAACGCACTTGCTCGTCTCATTAGGAAGATTAACACCATAGCCGGGTGTGCAACTAATTTTGATGATTGCACCAGACGAATAAGTTTCATTCAAATCTTCCCCGGGTTGAATCAGTTCGGTTTGTACGTATGGGTCACCCTCAAGAGAGTCACATACTAGTGCAGCTATACAGCAACGCAACATAGATGGGAATTAAAATTTGTTAGCCAATTTCATAATTTCGATTTTATAATCTCTGTATTGTACATGGTTCATAGTCATCTGTGTCTCCATATTGCTTTCTTTTCTTTGGACCTCGTCGAGTTCCCGCACCACCGCCAGTTCCACCACCGGGTTTATTTCGAACAATACTGCTTCCACCTGTCTTGATAGCACGTCGTCTCCGTCTTAGTGAACGAGTCCATCTAAAACTAGGATGATGGCTCGGAGTGCATCTGAAACCGTAAATTAGTCAAAGTTGTGCAATTATATTGAAACTTTAAGATCTAAAGTACATAGTTACAGGGTTACCCTGAAAATGCGGAGTACACTATGAATTATCCAAGCTCTGAAACCCGTGTCTGATATTTTCGAGATGGAGCCAAAGTCCGAGCAATGTTGAATAAGAAACAGTTGACAGGGAAAATACAAGCTTACATAATTTAAGACATTTGGTCGAATACATATTGGTGCGTTCTGCAGTAAGCGTTGAGCAAAGTATTGTGCGTTGTCAAAATGTTTATTTCACCGTTCCTGGTTCTGTCACAATACATTGCTCTATCGCCCTACGGTAACACCACTTTCCCCAGATGTCACTTATTGACCTTAAAGGTGAACTGTTCAAATCACACGACCTTTCCGGTAAGCCCTATTCCGAAATAAACCGAACGACAGATTTCTGCCCTATTATAGTGTCGCTTGAAACTGACTCACATTTTCTGAACAACCCTTAATTTCTAGCGGTATTACCTTGGCGGCTCTGTCTTAGGTGACCATTCACCGCGAATGCAAGTTTTCCCTTCAGGTCCGTCCGAAAGGACAAATCCCTTTTCACACACAAATGTTATTTGACGATTATTCGCTACTTTGGTCACATAATTCCTGTAATCGTATAACCCCATGTTCCCAACTAAAAGAACTCGCCCGTCTGGGATATTTCCAGGGAATTTGCAATAGGCTGCATGAAGCATAATAATAATATTGGATTATGATTTTCAATCAATCAATCACAAAAAATCAGATCGTGTACAATTATTTACGAACTTTGATTGCACGCAGGAGGTTCACCAATCCATTGACCGTACTGACACTCCGTGACATTATTCCCGACAAGGTTGTACCCATCCCGACAAGTGTACCTTGCTTTCATCCCATGCTCTGTTTTCGGTGCAATGACCATTCCGTGACGAATTGCTTTTGGGAGATGTTTGCACCTTGCTGCTTGTAAATATGTTCAATAATTCAGAAAGCAGAGTGATAAATCACTTTTCGTGCTGCATGAATGTCGCAGCAAGTAGCCGAACTCAATTAACAGTGCACACCGTCCATTTAGCATTCTGTCATTTCTGTTTAGTAAGCTGAACGTCTGAGTAGTTGGCTAACAGCCTAGGCTTATAGCTATACCTAATGACAGTGGCACATTTCTATGGAGATTTCTTTAAAATATAAAGCTCAGCCAATAATTTGCAGAGTTCCATCTATTTTCCGATCGTACCCGGTTGTGCGTTCTAATTTTCCAAGTTAGTACAGTGCATGGCATTTTCTTTAGTATGAAATAAATTACCCGGTTGACACCTCGGCGCATGAGTCCAACTTCCGTTTGAACAAGTTGACGGCGTGATATTATGAGTTGGTTCATATTGCTTTTCACATTGAACTCCGATTGTTTTACCATGCGGAATATTCGTTCCGGGTAGAAGGATTTCAACTGGTTTTGCAGTATCATTTGTATCTGCGACGATTACGGATTCAGGTCTTGACGTCGCATTCCCAAATGCAACTTCCGGTACAATGCAAGGAGCTGTATTCGCGTAATATCAAAAATATTGAAAAATAGTCTGAAATATATGTATGTATATATTTTGAATTGAAGGAATGAAAGCGAGAAAAAGCAATTAAGATGAGATGGGATGGGACGGAAGGGTCACTTCATCAGTTGGAGTAAATCTGTACATCTCACTTATATCCGCGGTAGCAGGGACCAATGATTTATTAGCTGAGTATAACGATTGAAAACATTATTGTCTCCAAGAAATTTACCCTTTTTATCGTTTTAAATTCTTCAGTACAAAAGTATAGAGAAAATGTACTCCAACTAGAAATCGTAAAAGATAATCTTTGTCAATAACTTAATTTTTACAGAAAAAAAATCACATCATCAGAATTTGTGGTTATTTAGACGATACAAAAAATGGTCCCTGGTAGCTCTGGAGTTCGTTGAGAGGTACAGCTTTATTCCAACCATCAGATTTGATATCACTATCTGATATTTACTGACCAAGACACTGAGGCAAAGGATATCTCCATTTGCCATCAATATGACAAACTGATGAAGTATGTCCGACTAATGTCATATTGTCGTAACAACGAAAGATTACAGACGCTCCAAGTGCTGTTCCTCCTTCTATATTCTCAAGCCAGCCATTGTTCAGAACGCCAGGATTCCCACAGTTGATCTCTAGTAATCCAATCACAGTCATTTCTTTTATTCTTCAAGGAACTTTAACTGGAAGTAAACATCCCAGACAATTGAGAAAACTGGGAGACCACCGGAACCTTTGAGTAGTCAGTCTAGTGCCGTGCGTATATAGTCGTCATTTGAGTGTTCAATCGAGCGAATTATGACAGACTTTCGGATTGTTTAGTTTGCTACGCGATCCTGCCGATCATAAAATCACTCTGAGGTGAAACGCATAAGAGTGAAATAACGATCGCTGCCATCGCGTAATTATTTCAAAATTCTTGCGAGGCGAGTGGCTAAGGACGGGCTTCCTTGCCAGTTCCAATTATGCATTGCGTTTCTATGTCCTGGTTCAAATATACATAATGGATTTGTAAGCTTTCCAATAGAAAATACAGCACATTGTAAATCCTATAATCCTATCTGTAATTCCACATACACAGTGAGTAATGTCAGACTTTAACAAGAACCTGAATTGTACGTTTTCCCAGCAAGTTCGGACTGAAGTTGGAAACTCTCTAATTAAGAGAAATTCCCTCTTGGACTCGGACTAGGAGACTTTGGCGTAACTCTCTCATTATTCATTGGTAACACATTGCTCTACAATTACGAGAATTCAGCTGGGAACACGAAACTCGTCCATTTTACTCTCCCTAACTATTATCACACTTTCAGAGAATTTCACACAAAAGTTATGCGATGAGATAATTATGGTATGGCAGGCACGTACATATCGTACAGTTATTTAAACAACATTATTTGTATAAATTCGCACGTACGTGTCAGCGTGTGACCTTTGACCTTATCCCACCCAAACCCATCATAATTTATTATAGCAAAAGCCAAAAGCTTAGCGGAAATATTAAAGACATCTACCATGGCATTTTGGTATAGTGTGTGACCAAGTGCCATCAGACTGACACACAGATCTATCTGAAGACCCCTCAAAGATCATTCCTTGAAGGCAATGGAAGAGTACCACTGCATGCAGTGTGGTCCTTGTTCCTTCCAGCCAACCGTTCTGAAGAATTCCGGGAGCCCCACAGTTGATCTCTATAATTTAGTACAAGTTCAGTCACTAGAGATGTAAACGGGCCGGTTTCTCGGGCCTAAAATTCCCTGACCCGTTCCATTCCCAAAACCAAGACAATTACATGAACGGCAGCGTGACCAATAAACAATTATTGTGAGAAAATTTAAACCTCCATATAACGTATCACTACTCATTAAATTTGTATATTGAAAGGTCTTTCCTATATAGAATCAAGTAAGTTAAATCTGATCTTCCTAACATGGGGAACATCATGGGACCAAAGTGTCATTGGATTTAGTACGTTGAACTGAAGGTAACGTTATAGCAGGGGTTTACCGCAACTTGGGTCATCCTCCAACCCAGAGTTCAAAGAAAGATCTCCCCGTCCGGTTCGAGAAGTTTGTCCAAAATTCGGCCCGGCCCGTTTAGACCTCCAGGAGTCACTCTTTTAACATCCTTGTCACATATTCGCTCTCCTATTAGATTTTATTAATACGACATATCCCTTACCTTTGCAGAGTGGTTCGACTCCAGTCCACTTTTTATTCGGTCCGCACCTTCGAGTTCCTTCGCCAACCAACATGTACCCGTACTTACACTCGTACGACACAATTGAATTGAAGGAAACCGCAGAGAAAACTGCTTTTCCATGTCCAGGGTTCTCAGGAATTGGACACTGAACGGCTAAATAAATAGTGTATTCCCTTTTAGGAGAGCAAAATCGAGATCGAATAGACTAAAGCGACTAGGGCTGTCTTACAGGGTGGCCCGTAGGTATTTTGAACCTATTTTTGCGTGCTAAACACCTTATAACATAGCCATATAGCTAAACTTGCTGCCTAACACTAATTCCCAAACTGAAATAGGTATGCATCTTGTAGAATATTTTATCTGGACTGCAAAGAGCGCTCAGTGGTGAAAGTCGCGTAAGTAGTGCGTCGCCCAGCCATTTTGAAGTGAAATGAAAATAGGACTATAAATCCATGTGGAAGATGTCTGAATTTTCTTTTACTTTCACGTTTAGGTTTTCTTTCAGCATTGCATGTCGAACCTGATATTTCTAGAATATTCGTCTCGATATCCAAGATAAAATTATTGACAAAATGTATATCTTATTTTCTAGCCTTCAGATTTGCCTAAGCGGAATCAAGATTTGACGAACCAACTTATCTACGCGCTTAGATATATTTTGACTGTCAAGCCTTACGCATGCACTTGACTTATATATTTAGTCCCGGCGACAACGGAACGTGAACGTAATATTACGACAGAAGTGACAAATGTTCATTTCGTGAATTTTAAGGCTGCGAAAACCTAAATAATGAAATGGACATTGTAGCCGTTTGTCGGATTTCAATAACCGAGCTCTTAAAAATTAGTTCAGCTTTCTAAATAGAGAGTACTGAGGCCTAGCTACTATTTAAATGGTTAATATTGGAGATGTACCGAATAGTCTGTTACTATTCGGCCGCCGAACTATTTGGCCAACCGAATACCTCGCTCTAAACCCGCCAGGGGTCTCAAATTCGGACTGGTTTGTTGATAGAAATTCCTTTTGAAGAATATGGTCCAGCCATAGATTAACGTAAAAACAGAGCCCTTATATCCTGTACGTTCACGATAATTTTTGATTCCCTCACAATTTATGACTAACTCAATTAAGGATTCGCAGAGGTTAACGGAGTGCCTACAGGTGAACTCAAAATAAGCACTCCCGCGACCTCTGCAAATCCTTAATTTAGTCAGACAAAAATTGTGAGGGAATCAAAAATTATCGTGGACGTTAGGATATGAGGACTGTCTATCTCTGTTTATACGTCAATCTGTGGTCCAGCCGAATAGGGCCGAATATTAGCCAAATAATCAGCGGAATACCGAACATTGGGCCACCAAATCCCTGAAACGAAGTTTATATGGGCAGGCATGCCAGAAATTAATACCCTTCATTGATTTAGAGCGTAGTATTCGGTTGGCCGAAACCGAATATTCGGTACATCTCTAGTTACTGTATACCGCACTAAATTGGAATGTTAGCACCATGTATTCAGGCGACAAAGGCCTGAGACTTATGGGAAGACCAGACTTTGAGCGGTTCATGTGAAGAATTCGTAAACAAGAATATTGCATGAATGTGATTTCCTCAGATGAAGAAAAATACAAAGAAGTGCTTTCACTCGCTTCCGCAGGCATCTTGATCAAAGTGAAAGCGTCGCATGCACTTTCCCCATTCATCTGTCGCATGTTTCCGTACAACTTCAATGTGGTGACAATGACTCACAGTTACACATCTTACAAGTTACCCACTCTAAATCTTGCATTCTTTTGTGCCTTTTGAAACGATTGTCAACTTTTCTCAAACAGAAGCATTTCAAAAATATTCAATTTCATGCCAATAAGTACAAAGTGTTCAAAATTTTACCAAATATATAGAGAGTGAACTAGAAATAAGTTCGATTTGTTTGACTTCCTATTATCTTGTATGTTATGTCATTAGCGAAAACTTTTCTCTATTAGAGTTGAATGATAGGGAATTCTCAAGGAAGGACAACAGGCTTAGTATTATATGCACATCGTGACACGGAATTTTACTACTGGATACCTACAACAATGATTGTACCATAACTGTTCGTTAAACATCTAGTTAAGATGTTCCGACCAAAGAGACTACCCTGGGGTAATCTTTTTAATATGAATATTAATAATTTCATGTTTAACTTCCCCATTTCTTCTTGGGGAAGTGCCGTCAAACTGTCGTGTGTAATTTCTCTTATTATTCAGAAAATGCAGATGAAACGGGAAATATAGAATCGGTCGTCGAGAGACGAAAACGAGTGTTTTCTCGCAGTTTTGTATATGATGACCCGATCACTGGAGACGCGACAAATTATCTTCTGTCTTACCTCTGTTAGTGCTACAATCGTACACATTTGTATGCCTTATGCCTTTAAATTTTATGTTTATGTTACCCAAAATCAGTAAACACAGAAGATCTATAAATCATGATTCTGTTTTATGGTGTGTTATATAGTGAAAGAGCCAACTGGTAGAATTAAATTGACTTTGGATTTCAGAACTGGCAGTGCCGAAAAGTCATCTTTGAATGTTGAGGTAAAGACTTGAATTGAATAGTTTTTGAGATTTTGGCATAAAATGAAACTTACGGACACAAGTTGGCAAGTCTTTAGGACTCCAACTTCCATCAGCTTGACACGAATGGTCTGCTCGGCCAAGCAGTTCAAAGCCGGGCTGACACACATAAGTGACTTTGCATGTGAAATGATGACACAGGCCTTCTCGTCGTCCATTCAAAATCTCAGCAGGTTCACCACAACTCCGTGCTAGTACGGGAAGGGATAGGTGATTATATTGATTTTGAAACAAGTCCAAGAACTCAAATGTAATGTAATGGAGTGGAGTCCTTCCTTCCGCACAGAGAGGAGAAAGTCCATAATTTTAGAGAGTCAAAAACACTTACGTTCGCATGTGATGTCAGGGCCAAACCATTTGGCTGTTCCATTGTAGAAAAAACACTTTGTTCGTGCAAAACCTTTTGTCGTGTACCCCGGGAAACACTGATATTGAAGGGATGTATCTAGATCGAACGTCGTCTGCTCAAGCGGTGCATTATGTCGAGCATGATCTATCGTCGGTGGTTGAGTACAATAGACTGTTTTCAAAATAAATTCAGACAGTCAGTGTTTTAAAACTTCGTGCTAATTTAAAAGTCTGAGTTGTCATGGATATTAAGAACTAGTCGGAGACGAAGTTTCCAAACATTCAAAATGCCATAGGAATGAAATAACCCTGAACTCAGCGGGTGTTTCAACTAATTCTGCACCACCATTTCTTTTTAAGAAAAGTATACTTCATTTTATTTCTAGCCAATGTTTGGAACACCTTTTACACTTTGTTGACATTCGTCGTCCAGTCAATACATTGTTAGGCATTACCGTTTGACATTTTTAATTTTCGCTTTATAGCCTAGAACGCTGCAGATAATGTCTGCGGAAAGTGGTTGTTAATTCGCGGACACAGATGACAGATATACTGTATGAAGGCATTCAGTTCGGAGTTCTGTTAAAATTTATCAGCCAAAAGCTTGAAAATAAGGTTAGTTCACAAGCCTGATATATCTCTCGAAGGTTAATCAGTGGTTTTTGAAAAATTCATATCATCCTTTAGAATATGAATTTTCTTAAATTTTCGAAACTTAATGTATTCAGAATCGCACGATCCAGCTTACCTACCATATCTAGTTCCTCAATTGCTCCTAAATGCCTCAGGGTTATAAAATGAAAACGTCCCAAGCGCCCCTAAGCAATATCCAAAAAACAAATATCCAAGAAACAAATATCCGTATGTACTACGGGATATCGCGAAATTCTACCCGGTGCGCGAAAATTTGGACAGAGCCCAGGTTTGACACCTCAATGAAAGGGAGGATTAGAATATGGAATGGTACAATTGTGGCCAGGAATTGGCAACAGGCATTTGAAAATTTATGTTTTTAAAGAGGAAACTATTTCTCGTCTCTGGTTAGAAACCTCAGGCTCAAAAACAAACCCCGACGAAAATTTCTATCGAAATCTTTCCTGAAAACCTGGTCTGAATTTTGCATGAAAGTTTTCCTTTTAAGAGTTGGGCAACCAATGCATTTTACTTTTATTAGCGCGTGCTTTTACCGACCACCGCAAAATATCTGTGCCATTAATATTCCTTAAGAAAAAATCTACCGTGCGAATCTGTTTCCCAATGAACCCCAAGTAAGGTTGGCCTAAACAGACCTCAACTTCATTTTTCTAGTCTCTTCTAATAATAACAAATAGATTCTGTGCGTGTAGTCCTGCGGCTTCAACACATGCAAGAGGAAGTCAGAATGCTTTCGCCGCACGTGGTAATTTGCTTTCGAATTTTTTGAAGAAATTGAAGTCTGATGTGTCGGGAATATTAGGAGTAAATGCATACAACGTGAATCAGTATGAAATCCACGCTTTTTAATTTCATTTTTAATTTGCTAGTGCATTCGCGTCGATGAATCAATTATCACGTAACGAAAACTTCTCTGGAGCACTGGACATCAAATTTACTGTCATTTTGAACTTTCCACCTTTTGCTCTTTCTATGTGCGCTTACATTCCTTAACCATTAAAACATAGCCAAAGTTCTAGTTGTAGACAAAGAGTGCCAACACTCTAGAGATTTACTTTGTCAAATAAAAATGATTTCTTGTTTTCGCCCACCAGACAAAGTTTGTTACGAGAACTTTCACGAACAATTCTGTTTAACAGAAGGACATCCGAAGAGTTGAACTCGTGACATGAACATGAACCCCCTTCTTGTTAAATCGTGGGTCTGGACTTTGTTTTGTATTTTGTTCGATTTCGAAAAACATAATACGTCTTAGTTCAGACTTATGGAGAAGATTTCAAATCCAAGTTTTATACATCCATAGAATAATTTGGCATCCCAATCCCCGTTGGCAGCAAATAGAATTCTAATTATTTTGAAATGGCTGGGAGGAAGAGCTGGATTGGACTAGTTGGAATGAATTGAGTGAAATCAGGAGTGTTTAGTAGTTCTAATTAAGTTATAAAATCAGTAAGTCTCTCCAGAAGCCAGGGAGAGTCAGAGTCAGACTACACAAGAATACTTGATTTAATTAAAAGGAAGCTAGAAGAGAGAAGGAATGAAAAGGAAGTCGAGTCGGGATGCCGTTAGAATGAAAAGAAAGTGGAAATGCCGAAGGAACGGAAATTTTATCGATTAGTAAGTCATGAGAGTGAAATACGGTTTGCTAACCCGCACATGACAACACAAAGCATGTAATCCTAGGAAAAGACTATAGGAATTGGACCAACGGATACTCACTATTCTTCTTGCAAGCTGGAGCTGTTCCAGACCAAGTCCCATCCGCTTGACACACTCTCTTCTCCATTCCTATAACACGAAATCCCTCTGGACAAGAGTAAACTGCTTTTGCTCCAAACATCTTCCCAGTGATATGAACTTCTCCCAACTCCGCAGATGGTTCCGGATCTCCGCACTCTTTCTCTGCAACCAAACATAAATACCCCAAATTCCATCAAATCCTCTCTCACTGTACGATTCTTTTCCTCCATCCTTGCATGATTGAACTCCGTCTGCTCAACGTACTCTACTCTCCAGTCTCTTTCAACTTCACTTTCCAAAATTCCTGAAATAGAATTGTGAGTACAAAGGCCGACACGAAAATTTACTTTTTATATGCTTTAGAATCTACAATATTGTAGAAACAGAGAATATCTAGCTCAGCAGGAAGTGGTCCTTGGATATATTGTCAAAACTGAAATCCACTGTTTCATTTTCTTCTTCAATTTCTCCAGAACTTTCTCCCTTTCATTTTCACTAAATTGCAGTCCAGACAACAACTTTAATGCATGTCTGTTTTGTTCTTCTTCATGAACGTGACGGTACACGAATACATTGAACTACACGTACGAAGTCATGTTCAAGTCTTATATTCAGGAAACTCTTCACAACACTTCAACGAGTCGTCTTATTTCAAATTTGAGTGATAAGGCTCATTAGATAGATAGATAGATAGATATGCTTTATTCAATTGTCAAACCGCTTTCACCGAAGTGTTCTTTAAGCCACGGGGACAGTCTACACACTACTATATTTACACATAATTATGAACTGTATTAAGGCAAGACAGGTATTGCTCGTTTCGAAATTCATTCTACGTCGGAATACTCATTGAATTCCAACCACAGTCCATAATTTTCACAGTTTTCGGTTTAGTTGATTGATGTGATAAGGCACAACGCACAACCAAGCATGTACAACATCCTCGCAATCCGTATGTTTTAATCAGTATTAGAATAATGTGATCGTGAAACCAAAACGGAATAGGCACGTTGTACCGAGTGTCTATTATAACGTATAGTTTTAACGTGTGACAGGAGTTCCGTCCGCCGGGGCATTCAGATTTTGTTATAACGAGAGCCCGTTAGGGCGAGACTACATTCAAGTTTCATTTCCCCCCGCGAATGTGAGTTGCCAAAATTTACGCAGTATAAATTATTAATATGGAAGTACATTCATGGGTAAAGAGAAAAAGTGTATGTTAGTCATAAATAGCAATGGGTCGTTATAAGGAGGTTTCACTGAAATACAGAAATCTGTCAGACTAAAAGAATCACTTATTTAACGAGACCCCATCCTGTTCTATATTTATTTGTTTTCCTATAATCGTGATGCATGTTCTGCCTCTATGACCTCATAACCCATCAAATGTGGACTTTCACTTTGTACTTTCACTCGGTTTGGAATGAAGTTGTCTGGAGACAGTCTCGAGTCCGTAAGACCTGGATTTGAAACTCTGAGCTAACCCGAGGCAGAGACGTATAAAGAGATTAGGCTTCGGTCGATTGTGTAATAGCAAGCGGTGGAAGGGCTGGGCGGGTCGTGGAGGTTTCCGTCTTCCCTGCACGATTACACGTGTAGTGTTCCCGTATTTACCATTCATTAGATTAGCTTAAGGGACATGGTGAAAGTGAATTAAAGACGGTGTTCACGGATGAGTCGGCACGAGGACTTCATTACAACTTACAACTTACAAAGATCTAGTCCAAGCGCTTTCACTATTCTCTAATTCCGTTCTCACAGCCTGCTGTGTGCCTCGAATTGGATTCTAATGTATGGAACGGAGAGGTAGGTTCTTCACAACTTCTTAACAACCATCTATATAATGCAGTTTATTAAATTTATTTAATACTCTAAGAGAGAAATATTAAAAATTATTAC
>JAQFYE010002253.1:0-18779 GCA_034694305.1 Protaphorura glebata | reverse complement strand
ATTCTCGCCGGTCGTTAAGTCCAACGAAATCAACAAAACTGCCTCTTAGACCCGTCCAATGCCTCCTACAGAGACTGACCCACCCGGTTGGGCCGAGAGGCCAAACAACAAACAACGCGGAGTTGCCCTGATCTCCACCAGCACTAAAATTTCCATATTATTATGACAGATCATACGGTAGGGCATCGTGATATTTCCATGCTCCAATCCAACGAGACCGTGAGTATTTGTGGGGACTTTTACCCCAGAAACTCTATTTTTGCTTTTTTCAAATTTTACAAAAAACGAAATGTTGGGATAGGTATTTCCGAGGTCGGTAAACAAATCCCCACAAGGTTAGCTCATGCGTGTTTGAGAATAAGAAAATTTGTAATCTCGGATTTCGGTCTCTCTGGGTTGTATGGTCATTCAATTCTGGTACAATTTTCCACTTACCCCTTGTAAATTGTATACCAAAAGAATAAACAAACAACTTTTCCGTCAACAAATTGAGCATGAGCTAACCTTGTGGGGCGAGGAGATGGTTGTCAAGGAGAATTGGGTATTTCAAAGCCACAGAAAGATCCAAATATTAAAGTTCGCAGAATCTTTTGTATAATTTCTGTATACCAACCTATTAATATTAATATGCAGCCACGATCGCTTGGTTGATGAGTACTTCAAAGTCAGACTCTGGTCAGGCATGGTTCGGATTCGGTCAGCGCTCATTTTGTGCATTTCTTTGTCAGAAGCGTTAGAAAAGCGCCGTGTTTGGTAAAACATTAGACAGACAAACAATATAATAGCAGAGAGTCGAAATAAATTTATTGATACATCGAATAAGTTGCCGATTTCGGTTATATTTTGTACAACCTTTCGCATACAGGGTGTTTCAAGACCAAGTGTCTATTCGCCGTAATTGCTTAATTTTTTAACGCAATTTAAAACGTGAGATTGCCATTTTCAAAATTTGATGACACAAACTGAGATATGTGCCAATGCGCGAAGAGCGCGCTATCAGTAAAAACATCATGCCGGCCAATGTTAGAAGAATGATTAATCTCAAAGGGCACTGCATACGCCTTATGGAGAAATGTACGCCGTTGGAATTCACTGGATTTTTTACATGTTGTAGCTGTTGGCGTCCAGAACAAATTTTGCGAATGTCCTACCCCAAAAGTCTAACCGTTTGGCGGCTAGAAATATACGGGAGGCCTAGTGCGATCGCTTACAGTGACTTTCACTTTGACTTTCACTCTACATCATCGCACATGTCCATCTGAGTATTTCTAGCGGCCAGGCGGTTAGACTTTTGGGTGTAGTCTTCACAAAAGTTTTTCAGGATGCCAAGGGATACAGCATAACAAATCCAGTGTATATCAACGGCGTATATTTTTCCATAATGCTTACGCGGTGTCCTTTCGCACTGAGCTATTCCTTAACCTCCTAGTTTTCAAATGGGGATCAAGTAAATAAGGATTCTATGGTCACCAATAAGGGGCGCCAAAGCTTAACACGGGTATCACGTCCGAATGACCTCAAACTTTACGAACTGCTTCTCCTATTCGTCATTGGTCGACGAGACTCAGAAATACCGTGGTTTGGCGCTAGAGGTCGATGTGTTTGGTGGTAAAACTTACGATGACTCATGGACCATGACCATGAAATTAAATTAAGTCAGTTGATGCCGTTCAAAAGTCGAGATACGACTTTTATGAGTCATAATTAGGTCAAACTGACTGAAGGCGGCTTACAGATTTTTGTTTGAATAGTTCAACAGGTCGAGGTCATACACGAGATCATACATATCCAAAATCCAACCAAATTCTATAAACCTGCACTATCCCACTAGCTTAGACCGGTGTAATTTAGACTTTCTCCGGTAGATTTTATTACCACACGTTTTTTTGCTAGTAGTACCTTCCCCGTCCGTAAGGACGGGCTATCTTTCTAGTTAAAGTTAAATTCAAACCGGAAATTTTGATTAATTGCGTTTTGATTAATCTGATGAGACCGTTAAATGTTACTAATTTTAATAATAATAAAAATAATAATAATAATTAATTCTGATGTCCCAGGCAAGACGTGTCCAATTGACCGCTGAACAAGCGTCTCAATTTTACCAAGACTTATACGAATTGGACTGGTTTTCTGAGGTACGTTTGTTCAATCCGACGAATATAGAGTTCTAAAACCCAATTTTACTGCTAATGTATTAAAAGTCACATTTCCGGGTACCAGGCGGTAAGTCATATGCAGAGTGGAATAGTCCTCGCGATGGTCCTCTCAGGACCGGGGGCAATTGAACATTGGAATGAACTTTTGGGGCCGGCCACTTGTAAGGAGCGAGCTCTGTACGCCGGATGCCTTCGTGAACGTTTTGGGACAAAGGTCAGAGTCAAACTCCCAAGGAAATCACTTTTCATGTAAAAATTATATGAACCCTAAAAACATCCCAGAAGGTTACATTATCGGTGTTCCGGACAAGGAAGTGTCCGGAACACAAATGTAACCGAAATATGCGGTTTACTGCTAGTAGTTGTAATACTCAAACCATGGCCGCCTTCCGGTCCGGTCGTATATTTCAATTAATAAAACCGCAAAAATGATTTTATCGAAGATAATTTTATATGCAGATGATATCTCCATACCCGTAGCCAGGACATTTGCAAATACTCAATTTATCTGAATTCTACATGAAATTTCATTTCATTGACAGTTATATTTTTATACGAGTCATAATATCTCTCAACACTGTAGAGTTTGGCAGGCTAACTATATAAACTGATGTATGATTAGGGAAGTGATGTCAAAAACGCTCTTCATGGTTCAAGTAATGAGAGCGAAGCTCTTCGTGAACTCCATTTCTTCTTTCCCGAATGTAAGAAAAAATATCCATAGAAAAATAATAGATGCAAGTGTACTATTTATACAAGCGTGAATCTAATTCATGAAGTTTTTCGAATCCTCTCTGTGTAGTAATTGTTGAACCAGTTCTTGCTGATAATTTGGCCTCATATTACTTGAATGAAAATGTTCATCCAGTGCTGACCGTCGGTCTATCGAAATTGGTTCGAGAGCGACCAGAAGACCCCGTCATGTGGCTTGCAGACTGGCTAATTGGTAATAAATCTTATAATGACCGTGAAAAACTCTCCCATTTGAATGTGGATTTAACCCACAATTTTTTTCACGTCATAGCCAACAACCCAAATAAACCAAAAGAATACGCCAGCGGCGTTTGTCAATGAAACATTAGGACTAGAAAATCTCCGCATTTGTCAGCCTCATTACAGCTATTATAAATCAAGCTAAGAAGTATTCAGCAAGAAGTATGAATATTCGTAAAATGAAAATTCTCGAAGTCAACAATACAAAATAATGTTTGTGATACGTATTATATATTGTGTGAGTGCAAAGGAATTACGTATTTCCGAAACTTGCACAAGAAGAAAAAGAGAAATATATAAAATAAAAGCATACAAGTTTGAAAAAATTGACTACATTTCACAATACTTACAGACAATTTTTGTAACTTACTATGTAGTTGCTCTGTTTTTATTTTTATTTTAAAAATGAAGAACCAGAATAGTAAGTACCACGACGAATGATTCAGTTCTGTCAGGATATTCGGAGTAAGAGATTCCAAAAGTGAGTTACAGTTTTAGCTTCCTGGAAAACTGTGAAATACCAGGTCAAAAACAATGCGACACTAATTTTCTGAAAGAGTACTTCAATTTGTTTAGTTCGCATTTTTGCATAAACATTCATATTGGTCATTAATTAAAATAATCTCGTTCAATGTTCGAAGATTTCTAAATTCTTAATGAAATCGGGTATTCAGAAAATAATGCACTTCTGAGAAAAGTCAGAGATATTCGATCACGTAACGTGATCCCAACTATAGGTGGGCAAAAAGTATTTACAAGAAGATCATCATAGCTCTCTCAGAATGCCCGAATGTTGAGAACAGTTTTCTGAAATTCTTGACCTGAATAAAAAAAACTTAACTAACAGAACGTTTCATACATAAAAAGCCACACAAAACCCAAAATAATTTCATTTGCAAACTTTTTATTTGATGTCACATTTTGCAATAAGTTAGGAATGTTAATATTAATTGAATCACTGCTTATAGTCACAACGAGGATCTGGCGACCAACACTGAAAATTACGACTTGATTATTTAGTCCTTGCAAACTAGTAAATTCGACGAAAATGGCATTGTGAATAAATATGGTTTTACCCCAAACCCACAGAAAATACTCATTTCGGGTTTCATTTGTAGAAGTAGTAGAAATGTAATTTAACACAAAAAATGAATGAATACAAGTAGCTGGACTTGAACCAAGAATTGCAGGTAGGGTGAATCGTTAAAATGCAAATACGTTTGATGACCTTTGAAGGTCATGGAAAAGCTTCAAATGAAGTGTAATACTATGCGAATGAGTTGACTCAATCTTGCAGCAATGTCAAATATGAGTTGATTATCTCAGCAGGAAATGCAAGGGCAACAATTTTAATTTATTTTGAAGTAAATGTGACACTTACGTCACTTGTATGTTTTTGCTTAGTTCCGCACTATTATACAATGTCATTGATTTCGTGTGTCGTACCATCAGATGAAAATAACCAATGTCAAACGAGTTCTCAAAAATTCCTGAGGTCAATATCATACAAACAAATGCCGTATGATTCAGGAATTCTTACGTTTTCACCTTTGGGAATACTGTATTCAAATATAATTGCATGGTGTACTTTACTGGTACAGTCGAGCAATTAGCCACGAATCCGTTGTCACTCAGAAAATAGTTTAAAAGCAAGAGCCTGGGAACAGATTATAATTATTGTTGTTTTCACAGCTCTTGAAGATAATCTCACTAAAGATCAGTTTAAAAAATACGAGGAAGTTATTGCGAAATGCATTCAAGTTTTGGTATAGTAGTTGTGCTTACATATGCGGTATGCGTAGCCGCCAGCTTTCCAGCCAAGCCTGAAGAAAATACTTCAAAAAATTCAACAATTTCAGCTTTTGCACACCGGAATATTATTTCTACTGCTCCGTTAAAGTCCCAGAATGCTCCGGAAGATTTGGTTGTAGTTTCCTATTCTACTTCCCGGAAAGAAAATAAGACTAAGATTCCGTGGGAATCATCAGAGGAGAATGATTTCCAAGAATATTCGTACGAGATCGAGTTGGATTCTGGCGAAGATTTTATCAGGTAATTATTTTCGGTTTATGTGATCTTCTGACCGAAAAATCCCATAGGCATTTTATTTAAAAACTGATTTTAATATATGCGGTATCGTAATTTTTGAAAGCCAGCCGCTAGGTCTTCATGGACCTATTTTTCTAAAACTGTAATTTAACTGTCATTATCAATTCTGAGTTTAACTCAATGTAATAATTTTAAGAAATTTTAAACAAACACAAATAAGTTTTCCAAAGTCAAATCCTCCTTCTACACTCTCTTTATGCACATTTTGTTGGTTAAGTTTATAAATTACACCCACAACTCTCATGTAAACCCTTATTCTATATTCTTGTATTGCATTTATTGTATTTTATTATTATCTCTCTATTTTTTTTGATGTTATGTTGACAAAATGGTCAGAATATTGATAAAAGCGTTCTTGAACTATAAAATTCAAATACCCAACTATATATATTTTTGCTTTATACATAGAAAACATTTATGTCCTGAGGAATCAGAGAGTGGAAAAGTGTATCTTTTTGACGTGAAAGCAAGAATATGCGGTGTGGTTGGAGAGAGAGGACATTGTGGGGAAAATATGGCCTTTCGCCCAGAAATGAATTCAACTATTTTTGGATACTGCGAATGTAACTTCGGGAAAGTCCGATTCCCTTTGGTGTATCACAACAAATCAAACATGTGTTATTTTATTTATACACAGGTAAGAAACGTTTCAATTCTCATAATGTTAATTAGAACCGAACACCGCTTTCAGTTTTATTAACCTCATTTCGCCTCTCCGAATCATGTTGGAATCGACCTAGGTTGTTGTTGATCCCAGAACAAAACCTTAACCGGAAAAATTAACTTCGGTTGTCGCTAGGACTCAGCTACTTTCGCATTATTTCAAGTGCGCCACACGACAGCTACTATCAACACAAGGCGAAATACACGTAAGTAAACAGGAAAATCGCATCGCCCCAATACTTGAAATATTTTGAGAGTAAAGTTGGGTTCTAAGGCACAAACCGACGAGGGGCCTACTGAAAACTACTGGTACCGTTGACAGTTTTCCGGTTGAGACTAGCAAACTTTCTTCACGAGGACAATTATCTCTGCAGAATTTCAGCTGGTTCCGTGAAGACAGGGAATTAGAAAGGGAAAGACAAACCGAGAAACGAATGAATTAATTGATATTATGACGCTTTCCCATTATTACCAAAATGTCTGAAACTGAATTGCTTGCTTTTACCATAAAATAGGGTTACTGTCAGAAGAATCAGTGGCTGGTATTCGACAAGGAGAGCCGCCCAGCTTGTGAACCAAGTTTGTGCGATAACGGGAAGAAAAATAGAATTATAAATGTTCCCTTAAATGGAACTGGACCGTGTGTGAAGTTGAACGATCCGTCTAGTCATTGTTCCAGTAGTGAGGAGAGAGTACAATTTCAACCAAATAGTCCTGTACCTACATGTGGACTCCCAATCAAAGTTCCATCTCCACGGTTGTTATCCCCAATCACCCAAACCAATTGTCCACCAGGAAGTTATGTCAGTATCAGTGGGAGATGTCAAGGAAGTTGGTCCTGGTAACAATGAATTTGAAGAAATCTGTGCAGTATTAATATACCCCCTCAATATCCCATATCTCAAGACAGATCTGAACATTAAAATGAGGCTGGAGCGTGGAGACCTTTACAACTCAAAATATTCGTAGGTGATTGTCATGTTAGAATGTTAGATTCGAGCTTATCGTTCAAGTTGTGCTGAGTGAGACTATTATTTAACCAATGTACGTGAAACTTATTTGTCTGTTAAATAAATCAATCAATCAATTCTACTCAGACCGGAAACATTTGAAACATTCGCACAGAAATGTTATTCAAATTATCATTTTCTGACTCCAAGAAGAAAAAATGTACCTCCCTACCAACATGCGTAAGAAGCTGAAGGTTGCTGACCAAAATAATTTCCAGGAAAAACTTCATGCACATTTTTGGTAAACTGTCATTTATTATCTAAATAGGCAACTTCTCAAGTCACACCCATGCATTAGATTCTTTGGCACTTTATCCTTATTCTAACATCATGCCTTCCATACGAGTAAGATATAACCTATTATTACAACTAATCGTAAGAATTGTAATTTCGTAAATAAAAACAATGCTGTCTGAAACATTTTTGTGTATACTTGCCTGGTTAAAATACACCTAGTTCGTTATTCAGTAAAATATTTGCTTCCTGGGCGCACAATACTCATAGGAGTGAATACTTAAAATATGCGAGGTAGATATATTCTATCTTGTATTAAAAATACGAATACCAGCTCTAAACGTCGAGGTAAAATGCGACATGGACATAATTTCACTCTTGTGTCCGTTAAAATGCATTAACGGTATACTTGTACAATGCGTATTTCGAGGCGGTGGGGTAGTATATGAAAGCAAGACGCACTTTTAGAGTTTCCCAACAGCGGAGTAAGATTAATTCGTTCCGACAAATTGTTGATTGGTTTACGATTAAAACTTGAAACTTAAAAGTTCGGATGCACCAGAGCTACTATAAAATTGTTGGCTCATGTTCGGTCATGATTTTGGGTCTTGTGTCTTGAAAAATGACGGAATCATAAAGTAATCCTTGAGCTGACCGAAGACCATCATCAAGAATCCGCGAAATTGGTTCCTGGTCTGGTATAACTTCTGTACAAACTCTACTTTTAAAATGAATCACTTGGTCCAACGACCTTCGTAGGGCCTCGACACTTGCTGAGGCGACTTCAACGCTTAAGGGCACCTCATCCCGTCCGCCTTGCCGCACACCAGTTACAACTGCTAGTCCTTTAGTAACTCCATAAACTTGCTGAGGCTTCTTTAGTGTCGGAGTTGTCATCTTACTTCGGGCCATTGGACTTTGAAATTTTCCTGATCCGCCGGCCTTGAGAAAAATATTTTGTTCGCTTGCCGACACTCGAAGCTGATCATCCCCCATATCACGTAAGTTTTCTATTTTTTTAGAAATTGCGGTAGTTAGTGTTTGAACATGCGGCAGCTCGAGTCAATTAAATGAATTCATGGGATGGTATGATGATATTACCTTGCGAATAAGCTGAAACAACCATAGGTGGCTTGTGTCTCGACTTGCCCTGGGAGCTTATTGTTTTCGACATGTAAGACGGTTGAACCGGCAGAGATTCAGGTTCAGAATCACTCTGCACAAAACAGAAAGACAAAGTAGATTATAATTTTCGTCTTATGCCAGATGCCAGAGTTCCTTCACATATGAATCGTTCATAGCGAACCTGCTGTAATTGTACCATTAGTGCTGACATAGACGTGCTTCTCGTAATTATATTTTGAGAGTCGAAGCCTCCAGAGGAACTAGGTCTCGTTTTCCCTAAAGTATTCAATACGAAAATTACAACTGTTGGCTTGCAAAATTAAATGACGGAAAATAAAGATAATAAAATATTTTAAAATGCACACGACTAATGCATGCAATTAAATTGTTTGAAAGAATTCGTACAAAGGCAAACGTAAATACACAAAGATAAAAATACACTGAGATCAACAACAAAAGTAATATATGAAGTTCATTACGATGCTTGCTAAATGAACGTTTCCTTCGACTGGAAGAAGCTGCAACTTTAGTAGGATTTGGTAAAACATTCAAATCAGAGAGGGAACATGCTCTTCTTATCCCTCCATTATCATCAATGTTCTCCTCGGAATCATCCTGGTAGTCTAGGTCACAAAAACAACACAAAGAGCTAATGCTTTAGAAGAAGCCGATTTCAGGGATGTACTGTATTCCCACTACAAACTAGTCATGTCAAAAGCGAACAGAGATCATTATTATCAAAAACTAGAGAAGTAAATAAATGTCAATAAATTGCAACAACAAAAGTCATGCATGTAAGCAGAGTGTGATTAGAGATTGTGCAAACCTATCTGGGGTGCAATGTGTAACTTCGAAGGCAGCACAGTTTGAACAATTCTGTGCTTTCTTCGAAGCATTTGTGATAGAAGCGGCCCAGAGCTGTCAGTGCTAGTGTTAGTAGTTGTAAAGTCTACATTTTTAGAAGCAGGAAAGTTTGATTCGAAACTTCTAACGGAGAGAGAATTTCGCCAGAATCTCGACCCACCACAACATGGACAAGTTTGTAATTTGGATGGTATTTTTGGATTTTGGTGCTGCAGTGACATTATTATTGGTTGTCTGTGGCATTGAAGAAGTAAGATGCTGTTGAATGGCACTAATAAAGGCAAGGCAAGATCATCACAGATTAACCCCAAAGTTAGGATAAGGATCTCCACAAATCGAAACACAATAGCGCTTAGAATTGCAAGAGGAAGAGGCGGACTATCCTTTAGGTCGGTCCGAACGCAAAGCTCTTAGCCGAGATCTTCACACCACTAAAAGTCTTCTGCAAACTCTAATTATGTCGAAAACATTTTTTTTTGAGCCACTCTCGCTTCATTGATGGAAATAAAAAACGTTATGTATGATTTGATTTCTCCCGTTTAAGAAATTATCCCCAGAATGTTTAAATGGGTCATAATTATTTTGGTTTCTGCAAAAGACAATAATGTCTAGAGAATCCTTAATTTCAAACAGAAGCTGAAGCTAGGTAACCACCATGAAGTGCACGATAGAAAGATCCCAATGTAGTTGGTAGCATTTTATACTCGAGCCCAAATAACGGTCAAAATACAATTCTCACCATTTGCAAATGAGTGACTTAAATCCTGAGTTGATTGACTCGTTGTCCTGTATCCAATCTGTTAATTATTTCAAAATAGGCATTGATGGACTCTTTTTTAAAAACCAATTACAACTCCGTGTATAAAAACCAACGTACACTTTGCAATTTTTTTCTTGTATCCTCAAGCCGCTTCTCAAGTTCAAGTCTACTTTTTGATATTTCACGATTCTTGGCCTTCACTGACATTATTAGTTCCGCATTTCTACTCCTGACAATCTCATAAGGAACTGTCCTAGGGTCCTTGTAAGCTGCAATGATTCTCTTGGAAGGAGCTGAGCGTGACGTTCTGGTGGAGCTACTCTCGTCCGTATCAGTATCAGATCTAACAGTCGCTGCCTTATTACCTGGAGCACGAGAGTTTTCCCCAAATTCTCCGTCCGTAGATTTGTTAACGTCCGAATAGAAGTCTGAGGAATGTACGTCTTCAACCTTTCAAATTACGATCTCATTAAGCAAAACAATACATTTCATAAAAGTTCGGTGACAAGGGTTCCAAAATTAAAGTAATCATCCCTCAAATAATATTGTTGTTCCTACTATGGGTAGAATACTAACTAGTAACTACGAGTTCAGCTTTCTCGAACTTGCCACAAAATGAAAGTGTCCGAGTTTTCAAAAATTATTATTTGGAGTAAACTTGAAACTGCTTTGGCTACATGCTCGCAAAGTAACGCAATCAAATTGAAAAATGTAAACTCGCTTACAAAATGAATTATGAAATTAGAATTTCGTGACAGTTTACTTATTTAAGCGGAGAATAAGAGGTTACCTGATTTTTCTCCGGAATTTCCTTCATACTGTCAGCGCATGCTTCGAAGCTTTGCTCTCCACTATTTTTATCTTCACTGGAATCATCATCCTTCCGGAGTGGTGATGACGCCGTATGTCTCTCCCGAGAAGTGTCCTTTAAAACTACTGAAAAAATAAGAAAATAGTCTCAAACGTACAGGTTTACCTGGCACTGGCATTTATATCGGGTGATTGTTACTACCTTGAGACTTCGTGAAAGGGACTGGAACGATTGTGTCGGAATGGTAGAATGATTTTATCGTCATCGAACCAGAAGCTTGCTCAACTCGTTCACTCCACTTCCCTTGCGGAAGAGTTATTGTTGTTGGTTTTTTGGCTGAACCTGCAGTTGGGCCCTCTCCCTTCATTTGTTTTTTCGCCCAATCCGGTAACTGTCCAAAGCTAAATCTGTGTCAAGTGATAGGTGAACGAAATATTATTACCTTAAAACTGACATTAGTTAAAGTACAGCACATCAACTGACCTGTAGTCCGCTCTTACGGGAGAAGACGGATTAGAAAATGGTGTTGGAGTTGTTGGGGACGCCGCTGTCATAGCTTGTGACGGTTTTGGGGGAGGCTGAGGGGGGACTCGAGATCTCTTTTCCCCCATTCGAGTTTCCATTGTAACCACCATCTCTCTCGGTAGAGCCCATACAATAACGCACGAGTCGCCACCGACAGAGAGAAGGTTTTGAAGATCAGGGGTAAAACTAAGTGCCGTGGCTAGTTCAGAATGCCCAAGCTGTAATATGAAAAATCCAACCCGAATTGTGAATGATGCGCAGAAATTATGACCAAGTATTTAATTCACTAACCAAATTAGCCACCACCACGCCTTTGTAGTAGTCAAAAACTGTGATGGTTTTAGCGGTGGACGAAGCTGCGACATAGATACCACTGGGATCAATTGCGATTTTGATTATAGTGGGTAAAACAGTTCCTGTAGCAGGTTGAGCTAAAGCCGGATTTCTTAAAGTCTTGCTGTGCTTTCCACTAGATATATTATAAACTCGCACACACGCATCTTGGCAGGCAACCAGAACATGTTTTCCACTCGCATCCGTTTCCAAATCAAAGAGTGAAGTTTTACTAGTGACAACTGATATCACTTGAATCTCTATATTTCCTATTAAATCTCCTTCTTGTAAAGCCGCTAACAAAGTTTTTTCTGTTGCGAATTCCTCAGCAGTTCCTTTTTTCGGTAATAACTGGCGGAAAACCAGGCTTTTGTCAGCTCCACAAGAGATAACATGGAATGTAGAAGGCGATGTTCTCTCCAGGAAAACGAACTTGACGCTTGTGACAGAACCATTGTGTTCTTGAAGAACGGCAATGCGTTCTATTTCCTAAAATCATAAAATACGATAATAGAAGTTTTGTAAGTCGGTAGAAGACTCTGGAAGTAAAACTAAACTAGGTAATGAAATGAAAAATTAGTTTTATTAGCCAAGCACAACAGAAACAACACACATCCAACAAATACATCCTCTAATTGTTTATAAGGTTCCGCAATTCGTGTAAATCCGTGCTAGTAATGTCATCGACATTGTTCAGCTTTTTCTACTAATTTTAAATTTTTTGTAGTAAAGCATTTTGCACGAATTAACCTTGATTTGACACAAGGCCGAATAGCAGAAGAATAGGGAAGATATCTTAATGTTGAATGGATGAGTGGATCACAAGCAGTAAGTAAACTACCATAACACTGAGTAATGACAAACGTGTTTACGCAACAGTCATATTCGCACATGCACAAAGCTGGCGTCACCGGTTAAACCGGTTGAAAACAATACTTACTTCTCCAATGTTGTATAAATTAACAGATCCGTCCCGTGAAGAAGTGGCTATCAGCGTCCCTCTCACATCAATCGACAATATTTCCTCTTTGTGTGCTTTGATTTTAATGACTTCATTCTTTGCTTTATTACCCCACAATCGAAGGTTGCCTTGTCGGTCTCCGCAGCAAAGAAAGGAAGATCCAATACCGACACAACGCACGCCATTTCCATGTGAAATAAATAATGGGGAGTCCAAGTGGCGCGTAGAAATATATTTAATATCCACGCACTCCTAAGAAAAAAAAATATACGCATTAGTTCAGCGCAATCGAGTGTCCAGTGAAAGAAATTATATGGTTTACTTACATTAGAATATAGGTTTGATTTTGTCTGGGACGTGATGTCCCAAATACGAACAGTGTCATCGTTGGAGCAAGTTACGAAGGATGGCCAACCAAGAGCAGGCGTTAAAGTATTGCTACCATTAGAGTGGGAGCTGTTGAGATTGGTATGTCTGGCTATTGAAACGTCCCAAATACAACCTGAATGCCAGAGCCAAGAATGGGAAAGTCCAACCTACACACCAAAATACAAACAAACCAACGCCTATTTTAATGCCACGCTCCATCCTGTGTCTAAAAAATCACTTTGCATTCTTATGATGTACATAAATTAAACTGTCTTGCCTTTAATGATAATAGGTAGTTTACGACTTACCCTTTTGACATCCTGAACATCCCAAGCGTATAAGGAATGATCAGCGTATACTGCGACAATTTTCTTTCCCCCTGGAGCTCCTATAGCTACGACGCTAGGAAATTTTGCAACCGGTGGATGGGAAGATAGAACTGTCACATCGGTTGCTGCTGCAATCTAGGTATGAAGTTTATAATTAGAAAATTATACTAGAGCCTAGTTAAACATTGCTAAAAACAAACATTTCCTGCTGCTTACATGAACCCCAAGATGATGAGGTAAGGGCAAAGTAGCTACAAAATCTAGCTTTCCGGCGCGAAAACACCTAATCAATCCATCGGCACATCCAATAAATATTAAATCGTCGTCCATACACATACAAAATGATTGCTTAGTCTGTAAAAATAAGAACAGAAAGAAATTGAACCTAATTTCGGAGTTGACGTTAGCAATTTAGAATCTGGGTCGGATGAGTCTGGATAGTTACCTTGAGTTGAACCCATTTATCTAGAAAACGTCGTTCGTCGAATTGGCACAGAGTTGCAGATATAGTCCCATCAAAATTGGCAATTGCGTACGTCGCTGTTCCATCTGTAATTACATCACGGAAATCAGCAGTTGAATGTTCGCTTCCCAAAATGGCTGGTCTTCCAGTCAGAACACATTCGTTCTGTACATAAAACATTCATTTTACCTAGAATTCAAGATAAAAATATTTGGTCATAGATTCAGTATGGGTAACTTACTTTTCCTAGCTGAAGATACCAAAACTTAAGGTGTCTAGTTCCACCGGTTACGAAGTAGTTCCCCTCCGGTGAGAAGTAAACACAAGAAACTTTACAGGACACTGAGCTGGATGCCAATTTCCTTCCACGATTATTATTACTATTTCCAGGTGTATTTGAACGGGTTGGAGTATTTGCATTCGAATTTGAGCTATTGGTGCTGGACGTAAGGCCCTTAAAATCCCAAACTGATACGACACGATCCGACCCGACAGTTACCAAAATCCCAAGAGCACTTGATACGGCCTGCAATTTGGTAAATTACAATTTTTTCAAAATGTCTAGTCAACGACCCACTTCAAAACATAATTCACTCACGCAGCATATTACGTTCTGACACGGCGAAAGGTCTCGAACTAGACCAGACTGCCAATTATACACTCGAAGAAAATTAGATTCATCGGAGGCAACAAAGAGGAGCGAATTTCCTTTTAGAGCTAGAGAACTGACAGCATTTCGGGTTTCCAGGACTATGTGAGAAACGACGGTGCCACTGCCAATATCCAAAAGAACAATTGTGTTTCTGAAAATCAAAAAAAGTTTTGACTTCACAACAGAATGTTCCATATATGATATGATCATATAAATATATGTACATGTGCATAATTAGTACAACATGTTAAGTATACAGAGATATCTTCTAACTTATAAACATAACTCGCAATTTTAATTCCTCAGTGATTTCGTTCGCTCTGTCTGAAGCTACACAATGACAACGAATTATTTATTTATTCATATTAGTGTGTTACCCAGCAGGGTAGGCAATAAGTCCGGAATCGCAATCGAAGTGAGCATTGCTAGTCACAGAAAGTCCGAGAATCCTTTCAATCCGAATCTGAAAAAGACATTTAGAAGAAGTATTATTATTATTATTGTACCTGTAGCTCGTAGCAGGTTTAAAGATGGTTACCTTCTCGTCATTGTCTTCCATTCCGCCGGAATCCAAAACAAAATTAAATTTTCAATTTGAACTTAATAATTTGAAGATTTCACTTTGTGATCCAGTTGTCCCGTTCCGTCCTCGACATTGACAAAAAAACTGCTCGAACATCAGCAATCACAGAATTCAGACTTCAGATTCAACATTCCAAGGCCTCGAAATTGTGCCTCTTTCTTGATCTGTGATTACTTCAACTTTCGTGGGGTGAGAGTTTGTATAATTTTAAAGAACAATTTCAACGATACAACGGAAATCTCTGCACTGAACTCTATAAGTCCATGCCTTCCTCCTCAGTGGATTCTGTTCCAGTTTCTGTAATGAGGGCCGGGAATGCAAGCACATGCTCCTGTACGCCGTCGTTCCGTCTTCTCAAAATGTTGGCTATCCAAATTTTCCAAATCCAACTATCGTCATCATTCTTGAAATTACTTCTTAGAGGCCACCAACATCCAAGCTAACGAAGAATGAAACAAACAATAAACTATCATACTTTCATACTTAAAATAAATGAGACTTTTTTATGCAAGCTGAGGTGCGTAACATGACACAGTAATGACTTGCTGTTACATTGAATGTTATAGTGCGAAATGGAATGCGAGTTCTGTGATAAAGGTGAGAGGGGGATTCATAAGTTACACAAACTGCAAACCCGACCGAATAAACATTTCACGGAAAAAGTGAGATTTTGATGTGAATTTAATGTGGAAACGTGAAGCAAAACAAAATCAGTAACATTAACGTTATAAAACATAGTCTGTCTGATTGGTACAAAATGTTAGACAGAGTTATCCGTCCTTTTGGAATGGATCTATAATCAACTCCAGCTCCAGCTCACGCAATATCAAGATATTGATTCATCAGTGAGTGCCGTTAATTCAGACTCTTAATAAAATTTAATTAACTTAGCCACATCTATCGAAAGAAATATAGGAAATAATAATTTCTAACTAGTACAATGCATTACAAATTATAACATTAGTTGAGCAAATGATAATTTGTATCCTGTGTCCTCTGGGCAATCTTTGTATTGGAAGACGGTGACAGAATAAATTCAATTTACTTTTGTGTTGAAAAAAAAAATATTTCTATTTAGGTTCACAGAAGAAGGGATAAACGCAAAAGCAGTGCTTGGATACTTAGATTTCGTAAAAATGTTACTTCAGTTCATGTCCTCTGAGCAATTAATCGTTGAAAATCGCAAGGTAGCGCATAGAAATTTTGAAAAACCAACACAAGTACACAACATACATATAGGGTCCTATGGTTTTTACTCAGTTCAGTTCAGTTCAGTTTTATTAACGTGACAACATAGAAAATCCAATTCACAACAAATTGAAATCAGCACAAAGCCCTCTAGAGTCACATACAATATAACTATGGTAATAATCCGATATATATCTCCTGATCAACTGCAACTGGACAGACGATACTAAAAATTCACTAGAGATTTTGGACCACCCTGTATGCATGCGTATTAAACAATTTACATTATACGTTGATTATGATTTTAATTATACTCACCGTCAACCATCACTGTGCAAATCCAATTTCAACTAATTCAACAAGTGAGAGATGAATATAAAAATGTGGAGCTTCTTCTGCTTGATTCGTCTCAAGTCCAAGTATGAATGGAGAACTGACTGATATGTATGACGAGGAGGTGTGACTACACTATGCTAATTAAAATTAATTTAATCAGTAAACTAAAATAAAAAAAGAAAAACTAATAATACTTGGAAGGTGAAAAAGGTGGACTGGACCGGGCAGTTGGTAGTTGGTGTGGGATGAGAGTCTGTGGGTAAATGTGTGGCTTTGAGACCTACGCGTATTCCTAATTCCTACTTCTACCTAATAATTTGACTCTTATGAGAAATAATAAACGTTGAGAATTTTGCAGGGTGTATCATGAATAGGGTGTATCACAGGTATCTTGAGTCCTCTCCCATTGTACTTTTTCTGTGTAAAGTGTGGGCTATTACTCCTTCCACTTACGTTCGTTCATCTTCGCTCCTCTTCGCATTCATTCGCACCCTCATTGTTTTCATTCTATTCCAGTTATTGTATTGTGCTATGTACAGGGTGGGCCAGAAAATATTTACTATTGTACTATTGTAAGGATAATCTTACAATCATCTTACATCAAACTCCTAAACTCTCAGATTTTCATCAAACCAATGATTTCGACTTATGTAGGGATTCTGTAATTTTAGCGGATTGTTTGCTGACTGTGCTCAAAGCAAGGGCATTCCAGTTTCGAAAATCCTGTTAATATGGAACTGTTAATTATTTATTATCCTTAATTTTGATAATTCGTCCTACCACGTATCAATACCCTTTCATTTCTACACTCTGTCGTAAACCATAATAATAATGTTTTGTGTTATACTAGAAAACCCGTAATTTGAGAACAAACTAGGTAGATCATCCAAGCAAAAGAGAAGAGAGGCCCATTTCCTTTTCACTACAAAGACTGGGGTATAGTGAGAGGAAGGATGGTCTGACAGACAGACAGAATCCTTGGGCTATGTGTATTATTGGTACATATTGTAAATAAATACAATGACAAAATGCTGCTTTAATTCAACCAAGCATTTGCAAAAAGTTCAGACCAGCAGCGGATCGAATTTATTCAAAAGTGACCATGACCTTGAGTCGTTTGGAAAGTTAGTGCGACGAGACGGTGGAATGGAAAAGGACTCGGTGGGAAACCCTGAGACATGCTAATACACGAGTTTAATTAATCTACTTTTGAATGCATAAACTTTTTGTTAGATTTTTGTCATTGAAAATATTTATTTTTTCATCGTTAGAACAGTTCTCAGTGCGATCTGAGATGTAAGTTTTGGCTATATTAAAAATAAACTGGTGTCCTTTCTTCTTGCTTCGCAGTTCACACTTCACACATTTCCTTCTAACTATGTAAATACCGCGAGGTCGAAGAATCTTGAAACGAACTATTCTACAGCGAACACCTTGTTGACTTGAATAGACAAAAATTTACTATAGCTGAAATGTTAACGAAATCTTAATAATTTCACCTCAAAATATGAAACTCCGAAGTAGCATTGTCGCAGGCCCGTATTATTTTGATTGTTTTGGTGATGCATGATGGTTCGATACCTCGGATTCGGACAGAAAAATGTTGGTAGTCGCCGTCGGGGTCAGAGAATTCATTATTAATGTCATAATGATTCATAGCTCAAACAGTTCAGTAGAATTACCAAATTGATTTCCTTTAGGTGTAACACTATTCCGACAAAAAAGCACGCTGTTTTGAACAACGAATTGAATAGTAAAATTAACTTAGCTTATACAATAGTGATGGACATACAGGTGACAAAATGGATTTCAATTTAGTGGCTGAAGGTTTTATTTTTCGCTATTATTATAGTTTTAGTCCAGGTGCTTTGTGTGCGTAGCAAAGGACAATGAAAAGATAACTAGATAAAACGAAATGAAGGATGACCTCATCAAGATCGGAGTTAACGCCGCAATTTTTGTTAACACCAAAGGTCAACCTGTGAAACAAAAGCATACACAGAAGATACGTGAAGTGATGCGTGAAAAAGAATATGATGAATGGTGTTCTCTCTCTCACAAGGGGAAAGGTGTCATTACGTTTGTGTCTGTCCGTTACGTAAGAGTGTCCCAGTGCAAATCAATGGTTATTTACCAAAAAAGGTTTGTCGTCATCAGAATGGGTGAACTGTATAAAAATGACCGCAAATATAACACCAGTTCGTGCATTGCCAAGGAATAACATTCGCTGTGGACCCCTAGGACAAAGCCGTTGCAGATTTTGTAACGAGTATGAAACCCTTCCTCATGTCCTAGGAATCTGCAAAAGAGGTGAA
>JAQFYE010002252.1:0-18801 GCA_034694305.1 Protaphorura glebata | reverse complement strand
AACATTTGTAAAGTCCTGGCAAGTAATCCAATAGTGAGTTCTAATAATAATGATCATTTTAGTAATAGTATTCAAACATAAGTCCACTATTTAACTTATAGCCGACTTCCACCTTTTATAAATACTTATAGTCGACTTCCAAAACTATTATACAGGCCGACGGATTTTCTATATAAAGTGTTATGATGATTGACGATCCATTTTATTTATTTCGTTCGCCAGCCCTTATCACGTTTTTATTAGGGAATTGAATTTACTCACATTCCATCATATTCATACTCAAATGCCCTCAATTCCGAATGTACTGTCTACTGTGTCTACTGTGTGACCGACAGCGAGAACAAGTACATGATATTAAAATCAGAAACTACAATAAGGAATATTTTTTGTTACAATGAAATGATTGTAAAGTTTTATAAAGTAGTTATGAGATGATTTAATTCTAAAATTTTATATTCTCTTTCCTGAGCCGATGCCAGGGGGTCAAACCATTGACCTTTCCGTAGGACCGTCCAAAGGCGTTGGAAATAACAAAAAAAGGAAATACAAGTAATAATATTTCTTATTGAAATAATTTGTCCGTCTCTCCAACCAAAAAAAAATTAAACCGTTTGTAAATTTGTTTTCTCAAGACCTTTGGATGAAACTTGTCAGCTGTTAAGAGAATATGAGAAAACGGAAATTATAGCACGAGTAATTCCAGCGAAATATTTCCAACTCATTGTCAAAGAGGTTGTCAAGGAAAATGACTTGTTGGGTGATAAGAAGTTTCTAGCTAAGGCTCTGCGTGCTTTACAAGTAAGAATATTATCAATTAATAATATTCCAATGGTTTAATCATGACGTACACATGCTAAAACAAAATTAGTTGTATTTCTTTTTAAATAATTTTTGTTTCTATTACAGGAAGCGAGTGTAATGCTCATACTCGAGAATTCTGACGCCAAAATTAATCCTTAGACATTTCATTGACGACTTTGTGAAAATATTTGTACCGGCCACTTTGTTTTTTGACAATAAAAATTTTGTCATCTACTTAGCTTACATTGTATTATCACGAGTTCTAGTTTATTTAATATTTAATATTATATGCTTAATCCTTTTGAATGCCAGAAAACGTGACTTCGGAGGTCAAAAAGAATATCACTAAAATGAGTAGAAATAGTAACCGAAGTCTCAAATTCAGACACTAAAATTTTAAACTATTGTACGGATTTTATAGTAAAATTAATTCATCGCATTAAATTAAAATAAAATCTGAACGTTAACTACCAGTATTTCCTCCAATAAAAATAGCTCCGCCTCTAGAATACATGAGCATCTGATTCCTTCATTCTTCCTGGATCTGTTAAATGATGAACAGTCGTACTAATATGTCTTACGTCATTGACTACACGAGGTCAGAATTTACTTGTCAATTATTTTAACGACGGCTCTTCTGGACATGATGCACCCACTGCAGTCTGTTCAAGAGTTGTATTTTAAAGTTATATATCCGCCGGGGATGTAATATTTAAATTGACGTAAATATTCAAGAGCCATTTTATTGATTTAGACCGAATATCATGATAACAAGGATGATTTTGGTGCCTTTCAAATTTCCTTTAATATTCACTTAATTAATATTTACTTGGTGATCCTGGAAAGACAACCTTGCCGGAATGGACGTAACGCCCGATTCTGGAAAGTTTAAAGATATTGAGATTTAAAGAAAAGTTATAGAATGGATGACTGACACAATTTCTTGTAATCACATTGACGAATGGTCAATCGAACAAGCTCTCAGGATCAGTTCTCGGCAATCTTTGTAATTTATCTGATGCCGTGGGTTAGTCTTCCATAATTTTCCTTCATTAATATTTTTGAATTTTCACCAAATAGAACCAGAAATAGAATAATCCCAACTAATCCTTTATAATCTTTGGTAGTAGCGGACTAGGATTTACATTTTCCTAAAATACTCGATAATCGTCTATAACCAGCAATCATGTGATGAAGGATAAGGGTTCAAACATTTTCAACCGAAATAAACCGTAGACTCCAAAACAAGGGAGCATTCAATGACCAGGAAAATGAATTTGCAATTAGAAAGTCCCTAAAGAAAAGAAGAAGCGGTAGGTGAAAAGTGTCACTAATGACCGCCTTTACAAGCAATACCTGGCTGTTAAGTTTTTGTCATTCATTTAACCTGGGCATTGGTTGCTTGCAAAACTAAACTTAGCCAAACATTGTAGAATCCCTTTGGATATTATTTTACTCCTAAGTTTGACAGTGTACAGTGATTTGTCAGCTAGTACATTGAACAACTTGAATTAATTCTACTCGTGCAACTTTCTTCTGAAAGCCTCTGAAAAGACATTTGACCCGGAGAAACCTGTTAGTAGAGACGAAAATGAAAACGCCTCATGGAGTTGTGACAGTTGTCGCGTCACACTAAATAATTTCCAAACTCTACGACTAATAAGTATACCCAGCATCTAGCCTATTTAGAGCTTCATTCGCGTAGTAAACACCTTACCGGTTTCATTAACTGTTCCAATACGATTTATATTACCAGTGATGGAGGGGGGAATTTATATTATGAGAACTTTGGAATGGCTGATGACAGAGTCTCGTTGGCTTGAGTGATTTCAACCAAACCATGTCTTCACTGTTCAAATGATTCGTCAAACGTCACCTACCAGGTCCAGCTTAATACGCAGTTAACACGGCCACATAGTCAGGCATTTTCTCCAAAGAGGAATTGAAACCATTTAATACAGGTTTTCTTCGTATTTACTTTCAAGAACGGTTCTCAGAGAAAACCCATACTCTTCTCTGATTTCAAACTTAGGTCAACTGAAACTGCTCTAGTTTTTTTATTTGCATACTCGACAGATATAGGTGTCAGAAGTTAATGATATTTCCACTGAGAGTCCAACGAGAACGACAAAGTGAAATCCACCTACGTATAGAACCGCCTGGAACCTGGGAACGGTAACGAAAAACTGAGATATACTAACGAAACGATGAAGACGAAAGGAAATGATGGAGATCGTTGCCCTTTAATTATTGTCAAACTAAATTCTAAATCAAAATCTCTAAATACAAAAATTCCTCCGACGAATACTGAGACATTTCCTGGCCAGGGTATTCTGTCGTTTTCAATTCGGATGTTGGTGCATAAAATATTGGGAATAGAGCCTCTACTCCAACATGGACTGGATATTAATGTAATATTGTACGTAGCTCAGGGATTTGCTAGGGTTCCTCTTACCGTTTCTGTTGATTAACCTAAAGGCTTGTATGTAATTCTTCTTGAAATGTGTTTCTGGTTGGCACTTGTGCGTAATGAACGGAAGACTTGAGTTTTGCACGGCAAATAGGTTCACCAAATATAAGTCTGATTGTGTTACTTGAATGTAACATTGACGATGATGCGTTTCTCTGTACCCTGACCGCCATTTCGCACCTTCTCTGTCCACATTCGCGAGTGATAGGAGATTCAGAAAGTTCCCCAAACGCGATCCAGGCGATACTCTACTTATAGTGCACAGTGGCTACAATTTTGGAGGTAAATGGTTCACGGAGTTACATATCAATCTCTATTTATTAATTGAGAGAGTTTTGTGACAAACATAACAAAATCAGGAGGGCGGATAGCGATGGGCGGGCAGGTTTTACCAAGAATCCTAGCTAAAGTTTAACTTAGGAATGAGTTCGTCTAGAAATTGCAGGAACCCTTAGCTAAGTTTTGTTTACCCATTCTCTATGAAAATCAACAAATAATAATAGTATTTAAGTAATAAAAATAACAATGGAATTTGAACACAACGGAGGGACAACTTGCCTATAAAAATGAATTTTAGACAAAAATAATTAATTAGACTATACAGTTTTTCCTCACATCACCCCAATTTGGAGTTACTTCTGACCGAAAATGTTATACTTACTTTATACTTAAGCGTCGTCTTCGATATTTTATATATATTTTGTTTAATATTTTTTTTCTTATGCAAACTTATTGCTAGCACGCACTTTCCATTCGTTTCTTGTAGCCATAATTCCTGTTTCATAGCCGCTACGGTTATTCACAATTCCTGTTTAGATAAGTAGGTTCTTATGGGAGAGTAATTGGTCTAAGAAGAATTTCACCAGACAAGCCAGACTACTTTAAAAATTTTGTGCTCCACTACTGCTTTGATCTTGATGGGAGATTTGTAGTTCACCCATTAGAAGGAAACGTGGCACTTGCCTCTCAAAAAAGTCCAAGTCTCGAACTACGGTGTCTCTGGTGGTTGGATTTGATCACTTGAAAGGCAACGAAGCTAAAATTGAGAGCAACTGGGCTGATGGAATCGTGAGATAGAGCAGGAGCGTTGGATTGGGGTTAAAAATTGGCTCGGGATCAAGTGTCCGGGATGACTAAGAGAAGTTGTGGGCAAAAAGTTTCTAGGAAGCACAAGATTGAATCTTTGGCGGCCACGTGGGTGCTTTCTGAGTGGAGTTGGGGCTAGGAAACCACAAATCGTCTGAACTTTTGACAAGGACATCTGGAATTTCAATCACAAGTATTTAGTTTTAAATGACCTGCTGCGAAAAGTATTATGCGTGCTTGTAAGTAGTGCTGATTTTTGTTCAAAAAGGAGCTTAAGGTGAAGACGGTTTGAATCCAATAATTAGGTATCGTCATTACAAATACCTCTAGGTTATCCAGGTTGCAATATAGTGTGGTTAGTGGGTACATGACTGTAGAGATGGATATGAAAACGCAATGTGTAGCCGTTGTGCCGCGAAACCGTCATTCGATGTCCTAATGTATTAGCGTTTCGTAGCGGGAACTGCACTCAGTCTTTTCCCATAGGATCGATCAAGATAGTTTAGCATTGAGATATAAAAGTGGACTTGTATGAAAGCTGTCCGAATCAAAATCTAGGGAGAAAATCTACTTCTTGACAAAATGGGAAGATCTGCGTAGGGGGAAGTTATATATACTATCATGTGCATTCACCGAGGACTAAATGTTTGAAAATGTACAAAATACAAACGTATAGATCCAACAGGTGAGTAATGGAGCGTCCCACCCCTCGACTAAACTAAAAGGAAAAAAATTTGAAACTTTTTATTTAATAATTGAATGAATTACCATGAATTAAATTTTGTATGTATAATATTATCCTTACCCCACCGATCGATACACTCTCTTCAGCCACAAAATCACAACGAGTACTGGGGCGGCTCCACTCCTAAAATATTCAGGATTGTCTTGTCATAATTACGGCGAACTTGTGACACTAATGTTTACTTACATTTTATGCATGCCTACTTATTGCTGGTTGCGATTGGTTAGCAGATTTTTCTTTAGCATTTAGTTGAACAAAATAGACAAACACAATACGAAATATAATACCATATGATGACACGTCTAATGAATAAAATCGCGACTTACTGCCCAACTCCCCTCCCCCTAGCCCCCCAAGGGCTTAATCAACCTAACCTAACCGTATTCAACAGAATTTTCAAATCTACTGTGAATTTTCTCTATTCTACTGTGCAATTTAATTTAAAATCTACTGTGAATCTGTGTTTATGGTACACATTTTAAAATCTACAGGGTGGTTCATAAGTTTTCCCTCAACTTTTTGTCAAAGCTCAAGTTTTCTTCCGCTTATCTATTGTAAAGATGTATATCTTACTCATATAAAAAGTAGTGGGTGGTTGTTGGTTTGATGGGTTCCTTGGAGAGTTGTTTAAACTCAGGGTCATTGGGTAACCGGTACATGACGTGGAATTTTAAATCCCAACCTCCATTTTTAAGGGTGACTACCGGCTGCCACGATACTAGAATAAAGTAATTGTCCGTGACTTCTAGAAAATTCTAACACATTGGATGATTTTCAGCGAGCCGAATCACATTGTCAGCAAACTAAAGTCGAAATCATAGAAACAAACCTGTGGGTCGTCGTAGAATAGGAATATTATTAAGCTCAGTCTATCGTAGAATAGGATCATGCAAAATCCAACAAAATAACAATACATGACACAACAAATGAAATGATGAAAAGATAAACGTTAAAGCAAAGAACGGAACGAACATAAGGAAATAGAATCGTACTAATCCACAATAGTCATGATTAGAAGCAAAGGTTCTTAAGGGTCCAAACCTTCGGATGTCTATCCAAAATTTCATTTTAGAAAATTTTAGGTCGAAAACAACTTTCTAAACAAAATTTCGAAACTTTATCACATTTAATGTTTTCGAATAAGGCTTTTGTATTCTTTTATTGAATTACAACGTTAAAATCCATCGGAAAATGATTAGAATAAGACTGTAAAGTGCTGTTAGTGAGTGAAACATGAATTAGACACATTAGAAGACATTTTTAAACATTTCAGAAAAAAGCATCATTTTTTCAAGATGGAATTTTGAGAGAGTGACATTGCATTTGATGTACGTAGAGTTTTAGAATTGACGAATACCTTTGTTGGTGGTTACATTGACGATCTCACTGGGTCGACCCTCGCCGAGATCATTTGTGCCAATCACTTGAATCTGGTATGTTATCCCAGGATTCAAATCACGAGAGGTAATTTTTATTACCAGACAACGTAGTTTTGACAAAAGTCAAAACTAGCTTCACTGTAATGTCAGTTCTCAAATAAAACCCGTTCCTTGTGCCCCATGCAGAACTTTAACATGATTCGACGAACATGAGGTTTCAATGCAAGGAAATATTTACACACCTGAAATTGTGAAGTTTGCTAAGAAAAAATTAATGACCTGTGTGGGCTAAAAAAAACAGGTTGCGGCATCTATCAATTTGATTAATGAGTTTTTGTGAAAGAAATCCTAATCAAACCTAGCAGCCCCCAGCTGACCTCCGAGGTCACCACAAGTCACGTGCCGTAAATCTTGACGGATTTCAACGAAATTCGTATGATAGGCGCGCAAAGTCACAATGAGCATCGACTGTTAATATGACCTCACCAGGTGACCGCTGAGGTCACCGGAGGTCACGTGCAGTAAACGTTGACAGATTTCAACAAAATTTTTAAGGTAGGAATACAAGGTCACAAGACACAGCAGCTTGGGATGGCTTGAAACGTGCATAAATCCAATAAATATTGCTTGTCAGAGGGTGACCACGACCCAGGTCACCGTTTAGCTATCTAGCTATACGGAGTGCATATGTGTTTCAAAGCAACTCATAGATACTGCGTCTTACGACGGTTTATTATATAGGTAGACCCGAACAACATTCTTTAACTCTGAATGTTATGTTAATTCGTTTTCTGCTTCTATTGAGATTAGACTGGGATTTTAAGTCCCCTCACAATATAGACCAAATTAAGATCTCACACATTTGCATCTTTTTTGCACACGACCGTATCGTTCCAAACCATCACTCATTCATACCCTATTCCGCACACATATTAGCGAGAGGACATTGCTACACACACAGAGCCTTATGAATATTGTCATTCCCATTGTAAAAACTGGCATGGAATTTCTAGTGATGAGCTTAACTTGCTTTGGTACATTGGATCTGGCGTGATTTCATATTTGGGTGGTTCTTTGACAATCACTTTGCATTTAGAGTGAAGACTCTTTGGTGCGTCTCCTTGACCCGGTCAATTAACAGAGAACCATTATTCATCACTGCAAATCTTTTCGCCTCGTAAGGTTCTAGCAAATGCTTGTCACGCGTCCACATCACAGATTATTTAATTGAAAATAGGATTGTCCATTATGTAACAACGAACAACGTCAGCCATATTGTGGCGAGCATTCCCTTCAAAATGTATATCTCATATTCTGGGTGACAACCATCAACCTTAGAGCCATGAGTTAAGATTGACCACTTCATTTTTAGTTTTCCCAATTCCATTTGATACACAACATTCGTAGAAACCTGAATGGCCCTCAGTCGGTGTTTCAAGGCGAGACTCAAGTGATGAGATCTGGAAGGGTAGCAGTAGCAGTGAATTCATTAACAGAGTTGATCAAAAATAACATATTTAGGCTTTTCCAAAAAATGAGTTATAGATCATTCTCTGTGTTTTGAGCTGTCAGGGTCCGCGGTATAGCATAGCGTACGTCGACGTGTGTATTTGTAGCGGCGAAACAGTCAGACTTTTAGGGTAGGTTCTTCACAAAAGTTGTTCAGGATCACAAGTGCTGCAACAAATCCAAAAATTGAGGGAATTCCAACTGCATTGTGTCCCCCACCCCTAGTTTGAATAGAAAAAAAATAGATACTAACAGATCTGACGGACACTCCATCGCTGAACCATACAGTGGCATTTGATGGAATATGGGTCTCCACTCACATGGAAATCCTGCTTTCTCACTCTCCACTTTGGTCTATACACACGGAGTCAAATCATCATCGACTGTCATTAGTGCACACTGGGGCAGAACCCAAAGAGAGAAAATTCCAATCAACTCGACCCAAGAGATATAGACGGAGAAAACCGTTAGAGAATACGGGATTTCTTCAAGTCTTGGATTACTTCCACAAATGAAACCTCCATTACGAGTAAACTCATAAACGCTCTTCATGATTTACTCTGAAAAATTAGAAATGTAGTAATGGATAAAACGTATGCTATAAAATCCTTCCCAGACCGCCAATCTCATCCTCGTTTCAATTCTAGGTTAGCTAGACTTGTACAGTACCCATACCTTTGCAAATTAAATTACTTAAAAAATACTGTACTGATTTTCTTAGTAGCCGGGCTCTTAAATTGGCCAGTATTCTAATATGCCTGGTCTTTCTCCAGTTTTCTTCATATCCTAACGGAGAAAGTGGTGAGTGCCTGTGAGATCAGAGCCTCCCTGAATTAACAGAAGCCCGGGCCTCTAATAGAAAAAATACAGTAGCTGAAGTATGAATAATTTCTCAACCAAAATTCTAATCAATCCTAGATAGAGCACCACAAATCTTGCCATATTTTGCATATTTGGAATGACATTACTAGAAATATTACGGCTGAGATGCTCCAGTGACACAAAATGTGGAGAAAGTCTCCACGGGTACTGAACGGATAGAGAAATGCCCTCAAAATACTAAAAATGATATAAATCTGTGTCATCCACACAATAATATTGAGGTCAAGTTTTCAAACTCAACTCAAACGATTGATGTCATTTTATAAAAACTGCAGCTGACTCGATTGGTCGGTTGGATCAAATTCCCAAAGTCTTGGTTTCCAAAAGTTATTTGATATAGCAAGATATAGTAGCTCAGCATTCCGACATTATAGCTTTAGCCATGGTACAGGAAATGCTAATCCGGTGTCATCCCCATTCCCCTCTTCAAGACAGTAAAAATAATAGAATTAATTCAATTTTAAATTGCTAGGTTTTTCTTTAGTACCTACCTAGGCTCCAGTCCTAGTAACCCTAGGACTGGAGACAAATAAGTTGGTTGCACGCTGGGTATAATATAACAAGGCATGAGCGGTATGGTTCTCTCGAAGATCGGACTTTGTAATGCCTTTCAAAATGTAAGGGAATGATCAGAAGATACTCTTAAGGAAAACAGGAATATCCTTTCCAAGAACTATGAATTATGTTAAGGCGATTCTCAGAATTGTACAAAATGGTAATTTCTGTGAAGAAATTTAAAAGTATAGGGGGAAATAGCAAGATGTATATTCTATTTTAGGCCCGGGCTTCTATTTATTCAAGGAGAGCCTGATTTCAAAGGCCCTCACCACTTTCTCAATTCACGTATATGGAGAAAGCTGGGATCACAGCTTATATTATAATTATTATACGAAATTTAAATGACGTTTACAAAAATTGGCGGTAACAATAAATATAGTAAATATAAAGCCCGCCGACTTACACTTTAGTCTTAAGTCTTAGATTCAATTAACATGTTTTCCAAGTCCATTCCAAGGTCACGGACTAAAGACTCCCGACTCAAAACCGATCCAAAATAAAAAGTAAAACAAAAAACAGATTCTTCTGGACAAATTGAACTTTCTACAGGGGAAAAGAATCAAAACTTTTACCTGAGCGTAAATTAAACAACTTTCACCGAGTTAATGAATCGACCAATTCTTGAGGGCAGTAGCGTAGTGGTCTATATTCCCCGCCTTATAAACTCATCTCGAGTGAATTACATAATATTGATGTATAGTGAAAATAAAATTTTAAGAGTCAGTTCCTCTTCGCATAAAAATATGTGGAGAAAGTCTTTATCTCGCCTCTGAGGGAAAGTGGAGCACGCAGCAGAAAGTGAGTCTAAAGTTGACACACCTTGGCTCAGCATGTAGCTTACTCTGCTTTTAGTAGTCGCTTATGCATGCATGTGTCCCAGGCTCCAAATTAAATCAGGGAGTTGGTCACATGACCTATCATTGGAAAGTTTGTTATCAAATACAAGGTACAAGTGGAAAGGTTTAAGTGTGAGCGACATTATCCTGCTAATAATTAATACCTCCACTTAATTTGATGCACACATTCAGGCATTTCACTTAAACACTGATTTGATAAATTTCCTGATCTTTCCATATGTATCGTACAAGCTTTATAAGTTTATACTTACTAGTACACTCAAGTAAGTCAAGCCAAGGAATAAATAAAGTTTTTAAGTAAATATGTACGTATAGTGTCAGAAAATGGCATGGATAGTACTAGGTAGAGCCAAATAAAGTGTATTGAATTTTCATACCTGCGATAAGAAATTTCACAACAACGTGATAGATTTTCTTTTCTCCGTTCCTTTTTAACCACAAAAATAAATTTGGATCAGATTTTAAACTTTATTTTAGTCCTACTACCTCGCACGTACTAAAATAAAGAAATGCATTTCTCCCGCAAGTTCCAAGCAGTATCAAGATTATCAAAATATTGAAATTATTTGAATTCATTGGTAGGAATATTGAAGGTTTGTGATAACCGACTAATGTCATAAAATCCATGTTGTTATCTCTTAAATAAGTTCAACGGAGATCTAAAGTAAGCACAGACATGCACATATACATACACAATGAAAAGTGTTTTCACGTAAAATTCAAGGGTATCGCATAATTGTATGAATCACGAATACCTAGATTTCAACTTGTACGGGCCTTACTATATTTGGACTCCAAACTCGGATTAAATTACATTGAATCCAAAAGATACCGCATCCAGCTTATGAAAATATGTTCGTCGTTGTAATTCTCTAAGTATAATTGTATGAGGTATCCTTTACTCTTGAAGTGATAATTCCAACAATTTTTTCCTGGAATCTTCTCTTTTTTTGCAGATATTCTATAAAAATATGATCGTTTTAAGCAAATTATTAACTCTGTACTATACATATGGTAAGTACGACGGACTAGGGACGACCCACTCGTTGAATTCTAAACTTTACATACATGGTCTTATAGGTAGCAGTAACAAGAATTGGAACGCCAGGCATTCCGCACGGGGTGTTAATTCCAAAGCCTCGTCGCGTACTTGTGCTAAAGATTTGTCACTCCGACGATTTAGGCGGCTTCACTTAGAAACGAAAAAAAAAAACAAGAGAAGGCTGCGTAGTGGAAGTACCTACATAGCAGGGATGGGGACTTTTTCCCTCGTAGAAGTCGACGTTATGCCATCATTTCAAAAAATAATGAGTGATATCTGCATTCTTTTGTCTCATAGCCGAGGATAGTATAATGTATGGCCGCCAGGTTTTACTTAGAAGTGATAAAAATTGGTGAAAATATTTTTCTTAAAGTATTTGGAAGGCCATTTTAGCTGACAAAGTATGGGAGAAAATTTTAAAAAATTTGGCGAGGCCACAAGATGTCTTCCAAGAAATTAGCATTATGCGACTGAGTGTTCACAAACCTGGATCGAAGACTAAATTGATTCATTTTATCAAAGCGTCATAAATTACATGGCTGGGGGTTCTGGTTTTTGGTTGGGATTGGATGAGTAAATGGGAGAAAGTCTCTTCTGCTTTCTGTCAAAGTTATTCAAGGAAAAAAAAATTAACTTATTCAGGAGTAAGTACTGGATACCCATTAGACAGACTACAAGCAGTCGAGCAGACCCGGCTTTTTGCTTATAGCACCATTTAAATTCTGGAGGTTCGACTGACCACGATGATCTAGATTAGCTAATTTTACTTAACAAATTACCTTGACAGCAATCCCCCTTACAAGGTAGGCCAAAATGTGTGTGAACATCAGGTGTGGCGGTCGGTTTGAAAGTGGAAAGGTTTAAGTGTGAGCAACATTAATATTAATTTTACACCCGTACCCTGCCCCTAAGCAGCAACAGTGAGAAACCGAACTCCGACTTTTTCCTTAGCTCGTTTGGCTTCTCTTCCTTTCTCCATATCAACATTAACGTCACGGAAAGAAAGCCAGCGATCCAGCCGTAATGTTGGTCAAAATTCTTCTCTAGCCGCAGTCTTCTCTCAAGCAAACCATTCAATCAAGAATACCGAAGAGTTGTGTTCTGAACCTCACTTGGTTTCCGGTTAGAAACTGACCAAGGATTCCTCCAGTCAGACGCGAAGCTAGGGATGCGCATTGGTAAGAGTGAAATCGGGGCGCCCGCCCTACACCAGGACTAGAGCATTCCTTGATCGTTTAATTTTGCCCTGCCTGTCTGATATTCAAAACGAAATTATAGGTCTATTAGATGAAACTAATGAAAGCATGTGAGGAATTTGCAGCCGAAATGCCTGCATAAAAATAGGATGAAATATTTTTTTTTATGCTACACCCGTGACCCGACTTACAAAAAATAGAGGAAGTGCTTTGTAGGGATGCGCCGGATTAAGGTATCTAGCCTTCGGCCGGATATCGGATGTTCAGCCAGATAGTAAATACTGTGCAATTGGAGTGTCTATGGAAAGCGGCTAATGAGTAGATCCTTACACCGTATGAATGACTTCGGTATTCAGTATTCACAAACGTTGGCTCAATAATCAGAAATAAGCACTTTTCCTGAATGTTCAGATATTCGTCAACAGGAAAATTTGGGATATCCAGTATTGAATGTTTTGATAATTTCATGAAGAGCGAGTTGGTACAGTACAGTTGTAAGGTTAGAGAACGTTAAGCAAAGTAGATATCGCCAATAAAATGTGTAAATTATGAACTGATGCGATTTCATCGCTGACCTACAGACCAGTAAGTTCAAGGAGCACTTCATATATTACAGAAGTGATGTACACTGTGGGAGCTTTCGATAGGCACCCCAGATTGCAATTTTCATTATCCGGCCACTTTGCCGGATACTGAATGTCAAATATATCCGGCCAACTGGATAATACCGGATATGCGGTGCGTTCCTAGTGCTTTGGATACGTAAAATAATATATTACCGGTGCCGCCATTTACGAAAGTTTTTAAACTTTTGATAACACTGCAAGAACCGACCAAAGTCTGGCAGATGAAATTCTGTGCAGACATATTTGAAACAGCTCTCAAACAGTTTTTTTCAATATAATTTGTTGTAGGGGCGCTGATGGTTTTTGGCACGGGCGTAAAAAATACTGCTTCGCCCCTGAGTCCAGTCTTCAAAAACTTCAAAGTCTCACAAGGAACACTGTTTTGATGTAAAAATTAAAACTACGGTACAGTCAGTTTTGGGTTCGCAAATTATTTGAATTCTTCAGGTTTCTGATCAATCCGGTTATTCATTATCGATATTCGTGGTTAGGGCCGAGCGGAAAGTTATTGGGACCATTTGCTACTCCTACGGCAAAGACTTTCCGCTCACCCCCTATTTCACACAAATTACCCAAGATTAAGAGTATATTATGTAAGCAAGTAAGAGAAAGAACCGAATCGACAAACAGAATCTCAAACTCAATGAGTGAAACAAACACATATATGGGTCGTGGGATGTACACATTCATGAACACATTTGTGCACACACGAGAATTCCTCTGCGGGCGATGCGAATTCCAACAACGGAAACTATTCGGATGTCAAACGCAAATCTAACGGAATATTGAGTTCGCATAGACAGAATATAGCCTAAACTTTTTCGACAAAGTTCAACAAATTTTGACATAAATACCCAAGACTGCAGCAAAATTTACAGCTGAGATGTGTCTCTTATGAGTATGTACATGATGTGTATGTAATGTTTACACATGTCGGTAGGATCTAACGCTAGGAGTTTAAAAGCTCAAGAGAGAAAACGCAGGGAAAGCCCTTTCTAGTCTACGCTCATGTTTGTGTCGAGATTTTGGAAAAAATAGAACGTCCGAGAACACGATACTACTTGTACTTCCTAACCAGACAAATATATGTATATTTCTATGGGACTTGAGGCTATAAATTAACTATATAAATTGCAAATTTAACATTATGCCCGCGAGATAAGTAGAATAAATTTTGAAAGGACACTTCACTAAACAAGATTTATGCCGTCAGATACCAGCAGTCTGGACCTACAATGCAATGATAATGCGACTCAAGGTGCTGGAATTCTTGATTGTACTTGTGTGAAATTTAATAATCATACTGCGTTCAACGAAAATTTTGGGCCTAAAATTAAACCATTCAGTCTTCAGTCCGTCGTTCATGGTTTTTACATTGTCCACGATTCGTTTCCAAGTATGTGCACCAGGACTTGACTCTATTTTGTGTTTACCCAACAAGTCAAGACAAACCGGTTGGTGTACTGTTAATTATAGACCAATTTCGCAGCATTAGGTCCATTTAATCAATTAAATTGAATGGTTAGCGTAATCAGGACAATTCGTAGTATTACTTTACTAACGCAACAAACATTGCACTCGAGTTTCCAAATTTAAACGTGCTATGGCATGGTTACATAATATACATTACTACACCCCAAGTTGTAGTCCTAGCTTAAGCATGGACACCTGTATTTTACAACTTTTCCAAATCCTGACCCTCCTGTCCACCTTTAGAACACTCCACTGATTTTATAAACCATCATATAATGTTTTTACTAGGAAATTCCACCTGTGTCCCCTACGTGGTTGAAAGGAAATTATCCTGAAGGTAAAAAAATGAATTTTATGAATGGTTGAATAAGGTGGTCAGGGGGGGCGGCGGGAGAGAAAGCCGTAAAAAGAAAGGTCGTATCAGAGAAGAAGAGTGAAAATTGGGAAGAGAAACAAGTCTAGAAAAGGAGTCAACTGAAAAGAAAGAAGAGTGATAAGGGAGAAGAAAATGAATGTCATTGCCAATCAAATATTCCGCGTAAGTATCTGAATGTTTCGGTACATATGTACGTGAGACAGGAGTGAAAGGTTACTTATTTATTCCTCCACATGTTCTTACCCACTCCATATATTTTCTCTTTTATTCCGACAGACCAACCATTTCACTTCACTCAAGTTGGTCCATTACCCTTGGTCCGAACTAGATCTGCACCCCAATGTCCAAATATTGTGTGATATGGCCAAAAATTCAAAAATTACAAGATCCAGATGCATATTCGTTTGACTACTTTATTTATTCTATTAGTAGCCCCAGCTAGTATTCACTCGAGAAGGTTCAGATTTAAAAATGCTTTCACCACTTTCTCCATTACAATATTCTTCTAGATGAAGCCACGCTCCCTTGTCGCCCGTGCAACAAGTGCGTGCAATTTCACCTAGAGTACCTGGAGACATCGAAACTGGTCGTTTTGGTTCATGTTCTATTGTGCCGAGTCTGTTTCTATAGAGCACATAGACCGTAGAGTTAGAGGTTTACTTTTAGTTGTATCTCAATGATGGCCGTCCCTCAAATATTATTATGACACTCAATACAGTCATTTCTGAAACCTTAATACGCGTCAATGCTCTAACAAGGAACGGATTCCGCATGTGAAACTCAGTACTTTAAAAAAGAGTTTAGAATTAGTAATTTCAATTAATATTTCAATTCTAACCAGGGAACCCTGTCAGATCGGGCCGATCTGAATTTAGAAGAACATGAAAAGTCGGTTCCTTGTAAGGTAATCCCCTGACCTGGAAATCAAATCGTCCTCATGCGCGTTGTCGAATCACACACGGGTCGTGTTATAAAAAAATACACTTTTGATCAATAATATTAAATTAGAATTGATTATTGCAGAATAGTGATTCAATTCTTGGAATGGACATAATTTCCAACGTGCATATCCACATTGGGCTAAAAGCATGGCATTTCTGTGTTATGTAGTCCGGAGAAATCATTATATAGTCAATTAAAACACGCCATTTCTGGGTAAAAGTTAGTCAGTGTGCGTGTACGTACTTTACGTGTACGTACAAATGAAATTCTAGTTAGTAATGCAAATGCTGATTAGGACATGACTTCTATTATTCCATACTACTACTTAAGACCTACATTTTCGTTCACTCTTCGTCTAATAGCCCAACTCACAGTCATAATCGATCGAATCGCAATGAAAAAATGAAGACTCCAATATTCTACGTCGCGCTTATTTTCGTTGTAGCCATTGTCTCGAATTTTGGTCAATCAGGTAAAACAAAATGGATTCCCAATTTTGTAGGTGTTTAAATGTAGTTCTAATGAAGATTCGTCTACTGTTGATAGTTACGGGTGCGGGGAAGGGAGGTCAATGTCCAAGAAGAACGCTGCGTTTACAGACCTCAGTGCTACGGAGACAATGGTTGCGGTTGCGGTGGTATTCTGAAGTGCTGCCCACACAACATACAAGACACCCGTATTTAATTGAACAAATATGGACTTAACATTTATTAAATATTTCAGAAAATGATATTCTCCAAATGGACGTTTGCCATCCTGGGTGGGTCAACCGCGCGATCATAGTATACAGTTATCAAAAAATTGTGAGTCAAAGTGCGACTTATCGTCTATTTCTACTAGGAAGTATTCTCCAAACCTTACTAGGCAAGTTCAGAATTACGAATGCACGACATGTGAATAATTTTAGAACTCGAGTCTGGGAACCTTACTTGGAATGGGAGAGTTTGACATTTAACGCCCACTTTTCCATCGATATTTATTTTCATTTCTTCTGGAGATTTTCAAAATTTCACTTGAACACTTGTAAATTCCAAGATTTGTGGGCGTGATTTGAGAATAACATACTCCAGTAGTCAACGGGTGGAGCAAATACAGAGTACATGAAAGGAAAATGGGTAAGGCGTGATTTTTCACCAATTCAAATTTATCTCAAGAAGTACTCATCCGACCTTAAAAATTCCTTTGGATTTAGAGTCCTCACAAAATTCTGAGGCAGATAGGGTGTCTGTCATTTTACTTGTCGAAACTTCATAACACACTTTTTTGATCGGCAAATGTACATGACAGCACATAAATTTTCCCTGCTCGGTTCTACCCATTTCTCAAGAAGTACTCATACGATCTCAAAATTTCCTTCAGCTTCGGATTTCTCGTAAAATTTTGAGTCCGATAGCTCTCATACAAGTCCACTGTTATATCTCCCTGCTAACCATTTGATCGAAACTTGTACGTGGTCTTATCGGGAAAAGACAGAGTGCGGTCCCTGGTAAGCTAATAAATTACGACATCGAGTGATGGTTTGGCGGTTAAAACGGCTACACATTCTATCTCCTTACCCAAAGTAAGTCCTGTACCCTGGGGCAAATAGACATATTGGGACGTACAGGGTGACTATTATGTATTGTCCCCCTCCACTACAGAAGTAACCACAATAGGTACAATCAAGTAGAATCCCTCAAAGATCTGCTCAAGTGGGATCTCAGACACCCGTTTTCACCTCCATCTAAAATCGCGTTCGCGCACAGCGCGCGGTTGAAGATATAAAATCGGATTTTTGCCGTTGTTCAAACGTTTTTTCACGGTCTTCCTTCTGAATAGCCGTGAAAACTTCAATAATTCAAAAAACGAACTTCACCACCGCATTGCCAAAACATTTGAGCCACACTTGGATAATTTCTCAGCAAGTCGATTTTGCCCCGACATTTACTTATTCAAAACAACCAAAAATGAGATTTTGAGATATATTTATAAATAAATTGCTTTGAAAAGTTATTTTCAATTTCCGAACAGATTTTCAAGACAGAAAGTTTCGAACCCTCAAAATGTATTGTCTGTTCAAATACAATAGAGCTCTGAGATTTATTTACTTGTTTGTCATCCGCGAGAGCAATGACCTTTTTGGGTTGGAAATGGGAGAGGGTAGTGGTGGTATGTTCGCACATGCGCCAATTCACGCGGTTTTAAGTTGAATCATTTAGGAGTTAATTAATTAATTAATCAACTGTTTGCACCACCCTACAAAAATAATTGCAACTTTCTGCACGACAACGGCCGGTAGCTATGAGAATCTCAGAGCTCTATTGTATTTGAACAGACAGTAATATCGTTGTTAGGCCTGGGGAGTGCAAAGTTAAGAAATACTGTTATACCGAGAATACCCCGCGCTATCGTAATATTATGAAAAAATGTAATAAAATAAAGTCCTTTTGAAATTTCAATAAAAATAATATTTTCAAAAATCGAGTCCATACCTATTTTGGAAACTACAAATTCTTGAAACCCAATATACTCATTTGGAAGACCCTGGATAAAACAAGATAGCTTCATTTGTTTCTGAGGCCAACTGGCAACTTCAGCCAGCGGTTCTTACTTACAACTTGGCCACTTAATTCACTCTTCCAAGTGAGCAATTAAATATTTAGACTATTTTTTGGGACACCGTCTACCTTTTCTGCCGTTTGTAAGTGAAGAATAAATGAATCGCGTTTGAAAGTAGGAGATGATTCATAACATTCTGGACTTGGACACATTGAACACTTTGCAGGCAATCTATAGCAAGAAGCAGGGAAGACTAAGCTACGGGAATGGCGGACTACTCAATGCGTTTCAACAACTCATTTCAAATGAAATTTTGGGCGC
>JAQFYE010002251.1:0-18802 GCA_034694305.1 Protaphorura glebata | reverse complement strand
CTAACCTCAAAAAAAAATTCGCCTCCGGCGGTCGCGCACCCCAACACATTTCGTCGGGAGACACCCTCTGTTACCCGGCTAACTAGTTGACCTTTCCTGGTGTCGACAATAAGGGGTGCAGAATAGATTACATCGTGAAAATACTAATAAACCTCTATTCAAAATAAATTTTTATAAGGAGCGATTTTTCTTCATGTGCCCAAGGGCGCCAAAATCCTAGCTTCGGCTCTGACTGCACCTGGTTTCATTTTCTAGCGGTTCAACGGAACCTAATGTTTAAAGAATGACTTTCAACATTCAACAAAAATTCGCCGTTTTATACGAAAGAGATAATAGTTTCGAACGATTTGAGAAATAATTGTGACTTTTTTAAAGTAATTTTTAATATGTTCAAAATATTCAAAATATATTCAAAATCCAGGCAAATCACACAGGTGACCGTTTTGTCATGCTCAAGCTGCTTTTCTTTACATGGGAAAAGCAAAATTTGGTTCATTCAATTTTTCAACAGGTTTAACCATGAATACGTAATCAACCCGGCGGAGTTATCAAAGCATTATGAGTACTTGGTCCACATTCTATTGAAAGACGTATTAATCCAAGAACTGAATTGCAATATGTTCCGTCAATTCCTGTCAGGAATCCTGGTGAAATGTTTTGTTATGTATTACACAAACATTGCTAGTGAGCCGCGGTGGGTCAACAAAATCCTGATTGCTTTAATTTCTACCGGTTCTTTTTCTTATGATGGGGAACCAACTTCTTGCACTCAGCCATCATCACCAACTATGGATTCTTCGGTGCATGAATCCAGAGAAACTCTAAGTGAGATGAGTTCATCCAAAACAAACAAATTTGAACTTTTATCCGATGACACAAATAATGGTAGCCCTCCGAATCAAACCCCAGCTCTAGAACTCAAAACCTCCCAAGAGTACTTACCAGATTCTTTCAAAAACATTAAGATGAAGACTCCAGATCGAATTCCCACGCCGAAAGAAAGCATTACGAACTTTTTCATCACAGACTCGCCTGGTTACAAGAAAATGGAATATACGCCCAGAGCTACTACAATTTCAGCCGCACTGGGTGAGATCTTATCATCGGCGGCTTTACCACTCTTACCAGAAGGCTGCGCTTACAAGGTGCCGGAAGAAAATGAAACATTGTTGAGCGAGGAAATGCTTGACAGTACTGCCGGGGAATTAATTCCACCAGAAAATTCCTCCAAAGAAGTCCGATTTTCCTACAAGAACTTGGAGGAACCCGGAGAAAACGGTGCTGAATATGATTCCACAGCAATTACACGAGTGGATTCCACAGGCCACACTTCTACAAAAAGTCGCCATTTCTCGTTACTTGATTATGGGAAATCGAAAAGCAGTAACCCTTGTAAGGATAAACCCTGTTCGACCTCTTTAGATGAAACAAAAGCAAGCCAAACACTTGCTCGTCAGAATGAATTTGAATGGAAACCAACATGTGAAGCCAATTTAACGGAAGAAGAACAGGAGACAACGAGATTGAACAAAGAGTCTGAGGATTTTGCTGCAACAATTGCGAAATTACGATCTTTACTAGAGCAGAGAGAAAGCCAAAATAATTTAATGGAGTTTATGGAGGATGCTGGGAGTGGAAAAACATCACATTCCTCGGAATCAGAGTCGGGACAAAATCCGGAGGAGGCATCTGAAAGTAACAACTCTCCCAAAATTCCAGTTTGTAAAATGAAATCAAGCCCTCAGATGGGCACAACTCCTAATTTGGGTTCTGACATGCCAGATACTTGGGGTGGCAGTTTGGAAACAGACAAGTAAGTTACCTTCTAATCATATCTATCACGTTCACCAGGCTATATAATTGATTTTAATAGATTAAATAGAATCGTCGATGAACTTGAAGAGTCTGAAGCGGAAGTCAATTGTTTCTTTCTTAATGTTCTCATAACAAAAACGGAACCATGTAGTGAACTCGGTGCTCAATCCACTCTATACTGCATTCAGGTCTGTCCAAGCCAATTCTCTTATTACATTTACATGGTTGCTACATGCGCTGACGGCTAATATTTTCTAAAATTCTGTAGTACGAAGGCGTATACTTGGAATACGAGAAAGATGGCCAAGCTCAGAAATTCGTTCTTCGAACAACAACAGTGAAAAGGAAGTTCAAGGATTTTGTTCTTTTACAAAACCAACTGGAAGGAAATCCTATATGGAAACCACATTTACGGGGAATGAAAACTCCAAAGAAGTGGTTGCACATATCGTTTACAAATCAGAATGCCGTTAATCAGCGCAGGGCACATTTGGAACATTATTTGCAACAATTGTGCTATCATCCAACCCTCGGATTCTGTAAAGAATTACGTCAATTCATGGCGTACGGTGAAGATGGTTATCAAGCTTTTGGTGTGCCACCCTCAGATCTAGCTAGGTCTCATAAATTCGAAAAGGTAATTTTTCTACTCCTGGTGAACTTAACCTTCTGATTGCGCTTGTAATAGTATACTTAGGCTCGTTTAACACACAAATGTTTATTTTAAGTTAGCGAAAACATTTACCGAAGTCTTTAACACGCTAAGGGATGCGGTACCACACTTTGAGCCGGACTTCCCAACCAGTGCACATGTTTCAGATAGTACCACCAAAAGGAAAAAAATTATGCCTTCATTTTTGAATTTTGAGAAGTCTGCTTCAGACGACTTCAAGGTTCCGGACATATCCATCTGCACATCCAGCGTAAGAGAAAAATTTTGTTCTGAAGGATTCGCGGTGTAACCTGGAAATAACCGCCAAAATTATTTCCATACAGGATGATATAGTTGTACCGCTAAAAATGGAACAAGACGCGGAGCGTAAGGATGACGGATCCTCATCTGATTTAGATCCAGAGAATGGCTTAGAAATGAATGAAAACAGTTCTGTTTTTCCACTGTCTTCATTACCCTCTGAATTCTCAAACAAAACCGGTATTGATTTTATCAGTTTCTCGATTCTTAGTTTGTATTCTTAGTATTCTTAGTTAGTCGATCTTAGTTATCCGATGAATTAGAATGACCACTTACCATGGAAATTATTTTAAAGATGATGAAGCTGTAGAGGCAGCTGACTCCATTTACCCTCTGGCCTCATCCGTGACCCAATTTTTATGTGATGTTTTGTGGCTCCCTCAACACAAACCTCACTCCGCATCTGTGTTGGCTTTTATGGCAATTAGTGGAAAATCTTTAGAAAATTATCTTCAAGAATCATTGGATCTTTTCCTGTGCGAAGAAGCTTTCGTTGGATACTTGGATATGCTAACTGCATCACTAAATGAATGGAGCCAACAATCTGAGAGTAATACACCTAGGGTTGATTATGAACCAGAATTTAGTCAATTTGATCTCAAGAATTCATTCAAACAAAAAATTCCAGGTAAGCAGCATCAAAATTGTTCTCTGAAAATATCCGTCTTGGCAAAAGCATGCTATCCAGTGCCAAAAAACTGTCTGAATTATGTAATTACACTTTTAGTACAGAATAAAACGAAATATCCATAGAATAGCCCAATATATTGCAAATAAGATTTTGCGGGATATTGCTACATTGTGTGCACGCGCGCTGAATAAATTGAAGGGAAACTTCTCAATGCTTGCTTGTATAGACTTGAAAATGCCATTTCGATGGATGTGGTACCTAATTTTTCCGTAAATTACATTCTATTTACCTAAACCACAATTAATCAGGGACTTGTTCCTCACCTCTGCACTATTCAAACACACTGCATTAATAGAGAAAAGTACCCATAAGAGTACCCATTTACCTGTTATAATATTTTCTGAAAACAAATTACCTTGAATTAATTTTTTTTTTAATACTCAATATTTATTCAGTCGCCGTCTTTCATACAAAGATTGCCCAAAGGACACGGAATACAAGTGCTTATTGTTTTAACAAGTGTTTCTTCTGTAGCCAGATTAACCAAATCAGAAACATGATCGTTACAATTTATGGAAAAGCGAGATGTGAGAAATCGAGTTGGTAACAAGCAAAGGAGCAATATCTTATCAAAAAATTCTGTCATAAAGGGCACCAAAAATGCGTTCATATTTTTGACGTTTTTAATTCTGTTTAAGCAGGAAGACTTGAAACAGTTCACTTCGAGCGTTAGGTCAATCCTACTTTCTTTTTAATGATGGTGCAGGAGCCTACTTTCAAACTGAACAGAACACTAACAAGGGAAGCTCACGGCATGAAGGTCGCACCTAGACCCGTCATTCACTTTTTCACACTATTTGGGATCCCCTGACATGAAAACAGTTAAAAGTCATATTTTCAAAAATTTGATTAAAAAAATCCTGAGGCTAAGCCCTTTGAAAAAAATGAAATCGTGTAAAAAAAAATGCGTGCTGTTTCCGGCATTTTTCATTTCGCATCAATGTTAAGAGATGCCCATTACAGAAGATTTTGAAGAAATTCAAAATAATTCTTTTCGTCAAGATTTTGAGTTCCTAAAGTTCATAAAAGAGAGATATATCCAATCAAAATCTTGACGAAAAAAATTATTGTGAATATTTTTAAAATCTTCTGTAATGCATGTAATAGGCACCTCTCAACATTGACGCGAAATAAAAAACGCCGGAAACAGCATGCATTTTTACACACGATTTCATTTTTTTTAAAGGGAAAGGATTTTTTGAATCTTTGAAGATAGGCAAAAAAAAAGTATTTCATTCGTACACGCGACTTTAACTGGTTTCATGTCATGGGATCCCAAATGGTGTGAAAAAGGGAATGGCGGGTCTAGGTGCGACCCTCATGTTGTGAGCTTCCCTTGTAAGAGCTTCGAAATAAGATTAATAACGATCAACAATATTTATAAAAGACAACAAAATCAAAAATAAGCTTTTTCACTTGCGAATAAAAATATATTTTCTCCTCTCCAATATGAATTGTGACTTGTGAAAGATTTTAACTTGAACAAAAAAATAATACTATACCCCAAACAATCAGCACCAATCTAGTATTTGTTCTAGTATCTGTTAATCAAGTATTTGGGATAATATGTAAATATATAGGCTTTCACGAATATATGTATTTGGTGTATTTCTAGCGACGAATGCAGCTAAAGTATTCTAGCAGTTAAACCATTCATTCCAGAAATTCAAAAATAAATACAATTTTTAGAATCCGGATTCGAAATTAGAATTAGAATTGATAAAACAAATTAATGAAATACACTCATAATGTCAATAATATTTTCAATTGCAGTTTGGATCCGATGGATGTGGGGAAGAAATCGTTCCGAGGAGACAATAGATCGATTGGTCGGATTTTTCCAACATGTTGACCTAAATAACGACTTAATTTTATCAATTGCAGAGTTAATATTTTTAAAGTTAATTGATTCAAATGAGCCGCAGTAACCAAATACTTAAATCAATGTGTACAATAATATACGTGTGTCGTAGAAGTGTACAAAATGTGAAAATATTAAGTTAGTAAACGTTAGAGAAGAGTTATGAGCATTTATAACTTGAACTAATTGCCATCATTCTCCTTGTTTGGCTTAATGTCGGGTCCGAATGTTGACAACAGGGTAAGCTGAAATTCTTGACCGCAATAAAAGAAACTAACTACAAACTCGGGCTTCAGCTTAATTTATCAATTAATTATTTATTTATTTATGTAGACGTTTAATTCAAACCAGAGAACTGCAAGAGATATTCGTCAATACAGAGCCTAATTCATAGATTCAATAGGTAGTCAAGTTTGACATGACCATTATTTGTCGCTTCAATGAAGGCTAACCTGAAAAAGTTCAATAAAGTGAAATCAATCATAATAAGTGGAAGGATCAACCTTATATATAGAAAATAAGTAAAAGTCACAAGCTGATTAAATATTTACACATCGCCGTCTCACCAATGCAATGGGCAGTATGCCAATAATTATAACTAAGATTCTATGCGAATACTTATAACTTTTGGGTTTTGGGTGATTTTGATTTATAAGTGAGTTTTCCTCAGGTTTCAGGCAAACGATTGATTTATTTAACTGTCAGATCGGTTTCACATGTTTTTTAAGCCAAGGGGACAGACTTACACACTTAAAACAAAATATAATAATAATGTATGCATGAACAATTATTGAATGATAACTTAACACGACAACAAGCAAAACGATGTATCCCAGTCTGCAACGAAATGTCATGACTTCTTATATTTCAAATCACTATGTTATAAAATCATTTGCACGTTTCTCCAATAAACATAATCAGATACAGACAGATCAAGATCCATCAGGTAGCAAATTCCACAACGAAGAAGCTGTAAGAAGATACGATAATATAAATTATACTAATAAAACTAGTTTATGAGGCGGAACAAATAATGGAAGTACTATTCATATTAGATTTTAGAAAGGACTCCTTCAAACCAGCCTCATTACATTTTAAGATTTCAACAAGTCTAATTAAGCTAAAATTAATCAACCTTTCATGTACGGAATATGTAGATTGTACCGCTATGATATGTCATACATACGAGTTAAATTTTCTTACTTTACTAAGTAGTTCATTCCTGATTTCACAAATTCCTCCGACTCCATTTGCAAAGTCTGTTTCTTAAATAACACATTCATGGCCGGGTTCTCATTAATTAGTCGGTTATTTACCTTCTCCTGCAACCTATCCATTGCGCTCCAAGGCACAACTCGCCAAATTGTTAAGCAGTAATCCATCTATAGATCCAATCCGCAATCATAATCGAGAAACACAAACCCGGTAGGTAAAGAAAACTCAGAACAACATTATTTCGGAAGTGTCTAAAATAATTGCCTCGGGTTTTCTACGTCGCTCCGTCGCTCTCCATTTTCAAATGAGCTTCTATGCTTTTAGTCGTGTGATATTATTGAGCCATGAATACATCAATTCTGAATTGTAGTCAGGCAAACCCACTTCCACCGAGAATCGCAATCAATGTAGAGTTGAATAGTTCACCCTATGAAAAATCAATACTTTTGTATGAGCGACGAAGAATTGTAAAAACTTGGTAATCCCTTATTCAACTAAATATTTAAATTGTACCCTATTTCCTAGCTAGTTACGAACTCAAAGAGGTTAGCAAGCGTCCATTTCAAAAGCACGGAGTGATTACCCAAGGACTCTCGGCTCTAGTTGAAACAATTAATTATACAGAAGCATTAATTATTGCATAGGGAAAGTATGAATTAAATAAGTCCTATTTCACTACACAACACCCACTAGGTTTGCTGCTGCTTTTTCAGTGGCGGTTACATATGGCAACAATTCTCTGCGTTTGTTCTGTCTGTCTTCTGCAAATAATGCTGAGATATGCAGGAGCAGTCACATATATGGCAGCAATTGTCGGCAAATGCCTGCAACAACTTCTATAAAAAAAAGAATTCAGCCAGATGAGATCAAACGGCCCAGATAAGATTAGATTCGTTTTATTCAAGTGTCAATCAAATCAACAGAATACGTCATTACAACATATAATGCAATTTTGAACAAGTTGGTGTGAGTTGTGATGTGTCGCACAGGGTGTTTCGAAAAGAAGGGGCCCAATCTCGGACCTTTTCTTTGAACATGTATATAATCTTAACAAATTAATTAAAAAATCTGAAAATTTCAGGACACGTAACCTAGTATTTGATTAAGGTTCCACCAGAATTTCAGAATTCTCGGACTCGATTTGAATAAGGACGGGTCAATCTACTGAGATAGGTCAGGTCAAGTGAATTCAATGTTTTGCTTCGTCGACAAATTATAGTATCTCAATCCTTTGGAATTGGGACTATGAATACCGATTCTTGTAGAATGGACCAAACATGTACAATTGGAAACAAATACGGGTTATCCCAAGGCCAGATTCCCTTTCCCCAGACGGGGGGAATGTTCTTCTTTAGATACGTCATAACTATGTTTGTTCCATGGGTTGGGCATATCACGCAGTGTAAATAAATATTTTTAAATTGGAAATAGTAAATGGTCCTTCATCCCATCAGAATAAACTGTCGCCATTTTTTTCTGGTTCTACCATGGCACCGTCACCGTGGTACTCTAATCAATGATAAGAAGGCTGGTTACACCTTAAGAGCATTACCAGAGATTGTATCCAGCGGAGTTTGGTGGAAACTTGAACAAAACATTGGTTTTATCGCTGACACGGTATTGTCTGTACCGCTTGGCATCCTTACAGTGCAATTCCATCGGTGATTCATAGGTCAACAGTACAAGGTCAATTAACTCCCCGGTACTTCTTCCGGCACCTAAAGCCCCTCCTCAGAAGTAGCTTACGTTGTTGTTTGTAGGCCTTTTTGCCGCATTTTGTTTTTTTCAGTTGCCGATTCACTGAAAAATGGGAACCTGTCCAACCACGTTTTTTGCAGTTTTCGGACTCATTCAGTTTCTACGCATTTTTGTTTGTCAAAGCAAAATTTCTGCAATTTTCTTCTTGGAACCGATTTTCTGGTGGTCGGAGTAGACTTTAGTTGTCATTTCGGATTTCTTTTCTGACCGCCGGTTGTTTTGTGAACCCACCTTTGAACGGTTTTTTTGTTCACGTTCAAAAGTCACCTGATTTGCAGGACGCTATATCTAGCAAACTGAGATTTTCTATCGCGAGTTTTCGGGTGTCCCTTGAAGACAAAGCGATTAGCTTCAATTTGAGCCCAACTTTATAAAAATCCGACAACGGGAACTTAAAATATTTGGAATTTTGAATCTTGTAGCTCATGGGCCCTTTCTTTTCGAAACACCGTGTAGAGTACTAAATTAAGTTTGCAGTTCTGGTGAGCTGAGATCTTGAGTATCGTTTCCAAAAGATTGCCTGAGAAATGCTAACTTTAACCTTTCGAGGTCGATTTGCACAAGGGAAAAATAAAGGGTACAGACTTGAAAACTCTTCGTGCGGTTGCATTACCACGGCTATAGCTTGAAAGTCCACCTGTGCAATTATTTTTTCAAAGTGCTGGGCACCGATTAATTTGCAGAAGAATGAAGGACTTATTTGCAGGCAATAATTGCTGCCCTATGTAATCGCCGCCTTAGTACTTGAGCTATAATCAAGTTGCACTAGTAAGATGCTGTTGAAAGTGTTCGCGTGCCGTAATTAAATAATTATTCGTCGTTCGCAATAATTACTAGAACGAATGGACGGAAACGAAAGCCGGTTCTCAATAGATCCGAAGAAGTAGAACTCGTCGCCTTTACTACTATCGGAATGCTAAGCTGTATTCTGTTCGCTTTTCAGAATCAGGAATATAAATAAATTACACAATAGCCGAACCGGAATGAGCATTGAAATGATGTCTCGTATCGATTTTAAAGGTTACCTATCCTTCTAAAATATTAAACACGTACCAGCTCCACTCACAGCGTAAACTTGTGTCCAGTTTTAGTTGTCAGTATACTGTTGAGTAGCACACGGGTACAAAATCAAAATTCAGTTTATGTTTATTTAGGAAATTCTCTTTGAATTCCTGTATAAAGTTTTTGCTTAATACATAGTTTTGTAAGCGTTCATTTCGGTAGATAAGGGAAAAAATATAATCCAATCGGGCGTGTCAGCGAAGGTAAGTAAGCAAACCTTTTGTCTTAATTAAACAGAAACTGAGTTGGTTTTCATGAGTAGACATTGTTGAATTATAATTACAATTGAACACGTTCAACACGAAGTAATTAAGAGTTTGTACAAGCACTCAAAAGTTCAGTTATAGAGGTGTGTATAGAATGTAATAATTATTATATATTCTAAAAAAATTATTTCGACTTCAAAATTCTTCAAACCAACTTCATTTCACTTATAGTAGATTTAGTGTGTTCTTGTATGAAAAAGCTGTAATAGTATACAACTAACACAGAAATAAACTCAATCAATCAATCAATGACCGTATGGGCGCATGGATTTCCAAATCTGGTATAATAATTATAAAAGAAGACGAAGCCTTCGTAACTTGTATTAAATTGAGGACTTCCGGGTACATTCATTTGTCTAAGTTGAGTTCGTTTTCTACTATTTGAAGACAGATAACTTTTTAACTTTTTTTTACTAGGTCCTTAGTACACTTTTGCAATATTCAGATCCCGGCTATAAGTCAGTTCGAAGAACCGGGTTGTTGAAGGAATTTGAGTTTGAGCATTGGTAAATTGTAAGTCCTGTCTAACTGGTACACAATCATCGTATTTTAGAAAGTAATCCATTTGATGATGCCCCAAATTAACTGTTTTTTACCCCAAATAATTCTGAATATTGCCCCTTGTTACTTTAGCCCAGAAAGACTAATTTCCGCCCCAAATAAAACTTAATTTAACTTAATAGACCCCAAAAGATACTTGAAGGAATAAAGACACTTTCAGTCTTAGATTTGTTATAAATCCGAATTAAATTGAACGAAACAGCGAATTCCATCAGTAGTAACAAAACAATCGTACTTCAGGAAGGCTCAAATATAACACAAGAAACCATAAATAATCAGTCGAGACTGAGTGGTAGCCCGTGGAGAAAGTATACAAGGACTGGTCCAAGTCCATATAGGTTGACCTAGTCTGAGCGCAATATTGAATTGTCCACAGTCAACTCTAATATCTAACCTTTGCGTCGCAGTTTCGTTTCTTTCCCCTGTCGTTGCAACAATTGCATTCGGTTCGTTCCAGATTATGTCTTTTTTGTTATAGGGTATTTTCTGGGACCAAGGATCACCATGATAAATCCAGACATCTATACCGTAAATCGTCTACAAACCCTCAGTTTGCACGTGAATGATGTGAATAGTGTGGCCTTTAGTCGAAACTTTACTCTAGCTACTGGTTCGAGGTTAGTTTAATGCTTTCGAGGTTACTCTCGCAAATACCCCTAACCGAACCCAACAACAAGGCAATATTATTGTTTATTCTTAATGTCCACGAGATATGAAAATGAAGTGAATATAAAGTTACAATTAGCTTGCTGCCAGAGAACTCTTGATTAAAATCATAATATTCAATTTCCCAAACAGTTCAGTAAATTAAATTGACAATTGAGAAACCAGAAACTTGCCGAAACCCGAGCGTTTTGTTATCTCGATAAGCATCCGCTCCAAATGTCATTTTATGCCTTCAATCTAGCCGACAACCATATTTTACAGTGACAAGAAAGCTGGAATATGGACATGGCAGAAAGGTCAAGGCTATGTGGGAACAACTACACTGAAAGATCATAAGTACTCCATTACCTGTGTTGATTTCTCACCATTTGGGACAATTCTGGCAACTGCATCAGTGGATGGAAATGTCATTCTATGGGATGTAGCCGTGAGTTAATCTATCCTAATTCTATTCATGCTTTAAATTTAATTTTGAGCCCTTCTATACCTTCATTTCCGCCTTGGATAGCTATATACTAGTACACAGATAAGGTTTTGCCTAAACAGAACGATTTGGCTTTACGCCATACATCTTGTATCTCGAAAATTTTATATTGTTCTGAAATTTAACCACTCAAACAGAAACTGTTGATTGACTGGTGGCCTTGTTCGATTAAATCAGTTCTTCCAAATAGCAGGTAGTAAGATATAGTTTTATGGTGGATATTTGGGGTAGTATGATACCGGTTTACGAGTGGTGTGCAATGAACATCGATACTCCAATCCATGTTTCGTCGTGAGATCCACAGGTGTTCTGGTCTGTTTATTCAATTACTGACAATGGTTTATAAGGCTTAACCCAGTTAATTGCTAGGAAATGCATCACTAATCATTTAATAAGCATAATTAAGGGATGCGATGATTAAACTATGTGACATAATTATGTATGCTTGCTTAACTTAAGGATGTGACATACAATAACATATGGACAAAACAAAACCAATAACCGATTTTTCTAGATAATTAGTAATTTTACTTAGGACGGAGAAAAACTGGCGAGCTTCGTCCAACCTGGTAACGTTGCAATTCGTGTCTGTCATTTCTCCGCTTCTTCAACGTTGCTTCTCACCGCGGGTGACTCCGGAGCTATCAACATTTGGGATATATCTCAAAGAAAGTTACAATGGTAATTTGGACTCATTCGCTTAGCAACTTTTTGATTTTAACATATAAAAGTTTGGCTCACCTATATTTAGCACATTTAATCACGGAGAGGAAGCTGTGTATGCGGCAAATTTCTGTCCCACGGAAACGTATTTGATGAGCGGCTGCAGTGCCGGTAATATCCAACTATGGGATGCTTCAGGAGGGTCTAAACCATTGTCGACTTATGAAAATGCTCATAACGATTCCGTGACATGCATTTCTTTCGCACCAACCGTTAGTGAGTATAATTCCTGTGCAACAGACAATTCTCTGCCCGATGCATTATGTGAAGTCCTTTCACGCTGAGCTAACTAGTTAGGTCTAAGTAATTCCATTGTTTCCGACACTCTTACGATTATTAACAGGTGCGGGAGGAATGTCAAAGAAGTGTCTTATGGTTAGCGGAGGTCAGGATCATTTTGTGAAACTATGGAATATAACCTTAGGCACAGAATGTGAAATAAAGTTATTGCGAATTCTGGACGCTCACAGTGCCTCGGTTTTCTGTGTTCGAATGTCCGCCAACGGAATAATAGCTTCCGCTTCAGGGGACAAAACTGTCCGTCTTTGGAATGTAAGTTTTGTCAAAATTTGAGAAACCAAAGGTGTTTGCAATACGTTTTTAGTTTTTCCTTTACAGCTGAGTGGGAAGTGCATTAAAGTTCTAGAAGGACACGACAGGTACGATTAAATTAACAACCGTCCTTGTTCTGTAAAAACTATTCATTTGTTCCGTTTGCAGATATGTAACGTCTTGCGGATTTTCAGTAGACGGGAGACTCTTAGCGTCTGGTAAGCATTAAGGATGGTATTTATGTAAATAATCCTCTGAGTTGTGATTCCCTATTTGGGTGTCTCAAGAAATATGAATATGAGTAAAAAAATAAATTATTGACGTCATGAATAATTCAATTAAAACGCCACGGCTATATGGATAATTCTAGCATTCACGATAAAACGAGGATGTAAAATAAATTTCTCTTGAATTGCATAAGTTTGAACCTCTTTCAGGTTCAAATGACAAAAGTGTAATAGTGTGGGACTTAACTGGGACAATTCAGCTCTCTGAAGACTTACATTCCTCAAATGACCAAATGGGCCTGACAGTGGAAGAGGTTTGGCCACAATATGAACGACTTTCGAAGTCTCGACTTCAGCAAGAGAAAAATGGAACCTCACTCAAGGCGTCCTTCAATGTAGCTAAAGTTGACTTTAATGCGTGCCTTATGGTAGGGACATCGCTCATTATCGCCGCCGCCAGGTAATCTATATCTCCTATAAACTGTTCATATGCTACCGAACTCTGCTACTGCGCGGATTATGGCTGTCAGATATAAATCCGACAGAATTGATTGGGCTTCCTTCGGAGCTTTGAACAAGAAATATGAATGCCCGATTACAAATAGTCAGGAAAAAAGACTCGTCTAATATGGCTGAAGCGGCAGCATTATTATATCAATTCAGATCCACCGGTCCAAGTATCAAATCAGTCAGTGCCCGTAATTTCGATTCATACTAACAAATTCTGTTGTTTTCCTCATGATGCATGGTGCGGCGGATTTGAGCGGATTAATCGTGCGGATATTTCATGAATGAATAAATATCCTAATATTACATTGTTAATTTCATAATATTACAAAAGTACGAGGTAAAGAAGTATCCAAATATCTAACTCCCAAAATTTAAAGAAGCCCTGAGCTCTCAAGAAGAAAACAGTATTTAAGAAATAGTAAATACGTTTCGTAATATTTAAGTAATAATAATTTCAAAGTAACCAGTACTTAGTCGAGGTAGGTAGTTAGTTAATTTTTTATATTACAGCCAAGAATTTCAGCTTTCGCTGTTGTCGGAACCGGATTTGAAAAGGTAGCAGGAAAGATTTCTTTCTACAGAGAACAAGAAACAAGATTATATAAAATATGGAAAATACACACACGAAGTGTAACGAGTTTTAACTTAAGAACTGCATCCAGGGCAATAATTCGGAAAATTGTAATACTTGTATAGAAAAATAAAATTATCTCACTTTAGCAGCAATGCAAAATTTATGTACGCCTGGAATTTGGATACGATGTCGCCTGTGGACATTTCGTCCATTTGCTCACACAAGTCGGGAGTCAATTCTATTTCATACTGCCAACAAGCTGACCTGATCTCATCTGGTTCGTCCGACGGAACTATTAATTTGGCCAATATCAAGGTAGCCCTTGTCGTTTTGTGCGTAAGATACAAATTAATATTGATGAGATATAAATTGGGCTATCAAGACAAACGAAAGTACTGATATCCTTGCATACTAAACCGTCTGTTCCATTTTTGCATTGCCCTTACCCGCTTCGTCAGTCGACCCTTCCGCAAAGACCAACAATAATAACCAACTAAATTACTCTGAACAAGGTTTAATAATTAACATGGCATTAATCAGTCAAAAGTTTTATGGGGGTGGAATTTCTTTTTTTTTGTCTTAAATCTAAACAAAAAAAGTAGATCATACTTCGTCCAAAAACATATAGAAAACCGAGGAGGCTAAACAAATCAATCAAATTTCGTAGTAAGGAGACCCAATAAGTTCAAACAAACAAAAATAACAACTTTTTACAACCCAAGGAGCATGTATTCCCATTTGATTACATTGGGGGCAAAACCTGGTTTTGTGCCCAGAGTTATTTTCACATAAGACATTTCGGAATTTAACGTTGTCGAGTGGATACTCGCCATGTTTGCCACAGCCATTATTCTGTTGGTAATGTTGATGTCCTATATAGACATTGCATTATTTTTAGTTTTTTCTTTGCTCTTTTTTGTTTATTCCTCACTATGGGGTCTCCTGATTGGATCAATTTGATTGATTTGTTTAGCCAGTATCACCTCTCAATATTCATGTTCACAGACTAGGGAGAAAGTAGGTGGACTTTACCATCCAAGCGGGGGTGCCTTACGAACTGTTCAACTTTCACCGGATGGGTCACTTTTAATAGCAGGTGGAGACGATGAGAAGGCATCATTGTGGCGTGTCAGCTCCAATACTTTGATCAAACAATTGTGCGAACATGAGGTCAGTCATATTCAGTGTTACATTATAATTTACAACATTTTAATATTCTGGAAAGATGTACTACGAGAAACATATACCGTAAAATCCCGATTAGAACGCGCGGATCAAATGGAACGCGGGCATTTCTCCTGCTTTCTCCATATAACCTAATGGTGTGAGTGGTAAAAGTTTTCGACCACTGACCTTACGTGAATGAATAGAGCTCCCGCGATCTAATCGGGATTCTACGGTTATATGATTCTGCTCAGCTGTACTGGGCGAAAAAAACCTACCGCTGCATTCCAATGTCCCTTTGGTATCCCAAATGATGTAGGCACTGAGCGCGACCCGATTGCGTAGATAATCATGACAAATGAAATTCGATTCATGACATGATATCAATTTTCCTCCATTGCTAGACATAGGCACTACAGAATCATTTACGAATTTTCGAATAATGCTAACATTATTCGGGAGCGGGTAGTTAACAATGCATATCAATCGATTACTCAATGATACATGAACTCTTTAAAACCATTCAGTTTAGTCGATTACAACCATTTATTCAAACTCAAAGCCTGGAAGATTAGACTACCTTTAATTAGGACAAAAAGAGTTTTAAGATTATACAGAAGGCAAGAGTAGTGGTTTAGCCCCGTGAGTATACAAAACACGCGACTTTGACTGAAAATGACAGCAAAAAAATTACGAGAAGAATGGACAACTTTCTGTGACACAAATAATTCTGAATTTGTAGTTGTTTCTGGTATCCCGTTCGGCAATTAAAAAAGGTGACATTCTCAAACCTTCGGACGGCATACCAAAGAAATTCAATTTGATCGTACTGAGAAGGAATTTGAAATTTTTCCCGACAAGTTTCCTACCAATCAATCCTGCATAATACAGACGTAACAGAAATTCACAAAATACAGGAAAGAATACCGCTTTTTGTGGTTGAAACCGTTCGGAGGAATAAACAAGTCTATCGAATTCGTAGAGCAAATCATACGTTTATTGGAAAATGGGTCAACCAAAGTAATAATGCTTGTACTTTTGTAGGCTGCAATTTATGCTACAGCCTTCAGTCCTTGTGGACAATACGTCATCACTGGATGTTCCAACGGTTTGCTAAAATTATGGAGTTGCGACGAAGAAAATAAAAACTCAATGTTCACTCAAGCCGGAGCTCATGAGTTAGGAGTCGTGTCCTGTGTCTTCTCTCCGACTGGTAATGTGCTATGTCATTAATTAAGCATAATATTATAAACGACAGGTACATATGACTGACTTAACATGTCAAGTAGTTGGTTGTTGCGCTCAACTCCCTGAGCTCTGGAACTGGACGACATCAATAAGAAACTAGGAACTAAACTCGCCTAAAGCGGTCATATTATGACAAAAAAAAATCCGATTTTGATTTTCTGGGGTGTGTCATGAATCATCATCAGGTTGAATAAAAACTTTGGGTCGCCCCATTATTCTTGGAAACGATATCCTCGGATTTGTTTAAAAAATCCTGTGAGTTGCCCAAAAATGAGATATTAACACTGGAAAATTCATTGACTTTTAGGGTTAGGAGGTACACGAGGCCAACATCGCCTACTTCTTGCCTCCGGTGGAAATGACTCACATATAAAGTTGTGGAAATTGTCCATTGGGCCGCAAACAGCTGCTAACTTTTCTCTTTGGCAAACGTTGACGGACCATGGATCTTCGGTCATGTGCGTTGCATTTTCACCATCAGGAAAGCTTCTTGCGTCTGCTTCTGGTGACAAAACTGTCCGCTTATGGGATGTGGTAAGATCAAAAGGATTAAGCATTTTTATCGACAGTTGTATTATAGTACTCACGTGTACATTATGAAATAGTGCTCAGACACTTGCGTTCAAGTATTAGAAGCTCATGACCGCTATGTCACATCTATAGCTTTCTCTAATGGATCTCAACTCGTGTCTTGTAAGTCAACTTTAAATGTTTTTATCGGAATATTACGTATTTTAAAATTCCGATACCATGAGTCGGGTGCGTTATGTTAGTTAATTAATTTGATTTAGATCAAGAATGCCTTGATTAGCTGTCTTCAAAATTCGAATAATTTCTACCAATGATAATAAGGAACTCAGAGAAAAATAAATATACAAAAACACGCATGCACACGCTCGAGAATTATTAGCAAGTCTGCCAGTCAATTCAATTCAATGGTTTATTCAAGTGACAACGAAATATAACACGATAATAAAATCACGTTAAAGTCATTAATTAACATGAGATCCATATTAGCGGGCTAGGGGGGGGGGGGTGGGAATAATGCACTCCAATTTAGTCAAGTAATGAGCCCCATCCGCCATTTGTGAGCGTGCTGTAGTGTCCTAGTTAATTTATTTTATTGTGGTCAAGAATTTCAGCTTTTGCTGTTATCAACATTCGGACCCGGCTTTAAAGCCAACAAAGGGAATAAAAGAAATTATGACACAACAAGACGCCATAAGATATTAACCTGCTGTATGTGTCCCCTGCTCATGAAGTTAAAGGAGTGGGATAAATTAGCGCCGGAGCTCACCTTTAACTTGCCCAGGAGTGAATAACATGTCCAATAGCGGCTAACAATTACTCGATTTTATACAGGACGTTCCCGAAAAAGAGTTCAATTGCTAGGTCGTGTCGTCGCATGGATGCAAGAATTTATGTTTTGGCTTGTCCTACAAAGTCATTGATAAAATGGGAGCCGTTTGAACGTAAACAGAGTAAAACGCGTATTGCACTGAAAATTGATATTCAAAGATTCTGTATTTTGTTTTTGCTTTACCAATTTTTTCTCTTCAATTTATTTTTATCTGTGATAGTGAAAATGTCGAAAATAGAATTTCTATTGTGACTGCAACATAAATTCTTGTATCCAAGCCAAAGGACGGACAAACAATAAAAATTGTTCATTTCTTTAGAACGTGTGCCAACGCCAATTCCCATTTGCGGGCGTGAATTGGAAGTCCCATTCTCATGCAGTTAAGGGGTAGCAGGGCGCATGAGCACACAGCACACCAAGACCCCGGTGGGGCGTATTAACCCACTCTACCCTAATTGTTGCGATTGTGTGGAAACAGAATTGTGAATTAATTACGTTGGTGAAGTACTGGGTGTCCCAAATGAATAATTACGTTGGTGAAGTACTGGGTGTCCCAAATGAATATGACCGTCATCTTAAACTATGACTTGTTCTTTTTGCAACATTTAAGGATTGGATTAGCAAAGAGTACGTTCGATATAACGGCCTTTCTTAATTTGCACTCCCAGAGCCTAACAACGTTATTGTTAACATACGACATTTCGAGGGTTTGAAACTCGATTTCACGCACCTCTTTTGCAGTATATTTCCATAGATGAAGGACAATTATTTGTCCTTCATCTATGATATTTCTTTTGAAGTCTGTCGGCTGTCCCAGATTTTTGTCAAAATTAATTTTCAAAGTTAATTCCGACATTTTCATAATTTAAAATAATTCTAGAAAATTTCAACAATAATTGGACAAAAATTGTGAGATTTTTATGCAAAGTTATTTTCAATTTGCGAACAGATTTTCAAAACGTTTTTATTGAATCAAGTTGCTGCTCTCCCTCCCCCGGTGCACAGTGGTCCGGTTTCATGTAAAAAGCGACTCATCGATTTTGAATAAATTTGAGCAAGCAAAATTTAGAACTCACATTTACGCGCCTATAA
>JAQFYE010002250.1:0-18803 GCA_034694305.1 Protaphorura glebata | reverse complement strand
AACAGGATACCCAAGAAAATCGTATAAAACTGCTTGCCTATCCAGTTTACTCTTCACATTACACATTGCAACGTACACATCACAGTACAATGAATCGTATTGAAAAATATTCTTCTGATACTTTCGTATGTCCATACGACATTTCGCATGTCGTTGGAGACTCAAAGCTTTCCCAGCACTTGGGAAAGTGTCGTCGTAACTACGAGAAGGCTTTCAGGTCGGACCGACCGGAGAAGGTCGGTTGTCAATATTGCGGCCACAAGATGTGGTCGCCGGAAATTAAATTCCACGAGCGACGCTGTCTTGAGACACTGGTGGTCGCTCAAAAAACAGGTAAGGGTCTTTTTTCTTTCTTTAATAACATTGTGTGTAACATTGTGTTTATGTGTTTTAGGGAAAAAATCTGTAATTTTATTTTTTCTAATGGTTCATCTTGTTTTTTTCAGATTATGCCAGACCGTTGTCAGAACTGGTCAAGGAACAAAATCTACGCAAGCGTTCTTGGGACTGGGATCTCGAGAACTGGGAGGAGCCAGTGAAGAAACGTGCCGTCGAGGTACGTTTGGAGTGTTACACATGAGATGAAGATCTCATGGATGGGTGCCGTTTCAGTCAGCCGTGCCCGAAGCATGATGCCGTGCCGGCACATCCGTGCCCGGAGGAAATCCCATTCTTTTCGGAAGGCTGGGACGAAGTATGTGAGTAGTGGGTGTTATAAAAAGCTTGAGTGATATGAAAATGAAAATGTTCAAATGAATAGAATTGGAAATAAAAGAAAGTCTAAATTATGTTTGTGTTTGTATTGTGTGTCAGTATTTTTTTGATACGTTTTTCACGTTTTCGGCGGGTTTTTGGTTTCGGCTGGTTTTCTTTCGTGGCTTAACGTTGTTCCTGGGTTGTGAGTTCGTGTTAGTTGTAACGTTATTCCATGGGTTAGAAAAAGTGAAGGATAGGCGTACTCAATCTTACTACTCATACGGTTGAAAATAAATAAAAATTCAAAGCTGTCATCCGGAAGGGTGAAAGAAAAAAATACTTAGATTACGACAACTCCAAAAATAGAGCATGAGAACATTACACGTTTATAACCAAGAAGACTATTGAGACGATTGGACAATGAGGAGGCCTGACATAGGAACGGACCGAGATCTAGAATTGCCTGAAATTAAAGTGGGCCAGTCGCGCCCAAGTTATTACGAATCATTCAACATACCGGTCCGGTGTCCTCACCAACACTCGAACCATTAAGCGGAAAGTTCTGCTACAGCTACCCAATCCGGAAAATCGGACCGATCATCAAAGGTAAATCAGTCAGTCCACTCACGATCATCTGTCTCAACGGGTTCCTCTGCCGAAGGGTCGACGGGTGCGCAGAAAGACAAAATATTTTGTAAAAAAAATACCCAACTCCGACGCAATGGCTTGCTTGTTTACTCAGATCCTCAGGATCCAGAGAACATGCCACCGCGTTAGGACGTAGATACGCCAACGTACCAACATTCTCTACCAAATTCCCATGCTATGAAGGATATATATGACAGACAAACGATACGAGGTCTAACCAAAGGATGTCACGAACTCTATTTGCAAGCTTGAAACCGAAATAAGAATTAGTTCGAACACCATGAACTATACACGGAACTGGCCGAGGAGAACCCGTGATCCTCTCGGTCATGAGAATCGTGGGTTTGTGTAATGGCGGATATACACATAGTATTACTAAAAATAAGGAGCCAACTGTTAGAGGAAGGGTTTACTTACATGCCAATACATACTCATATATCTATACCACCAAAAAGACTTCGTATGGAATAGCAGCAAACAATACCGTCTGGTGGACGATCACACCCTCATTCAGAATATCCCACATACTCTTGACGCGCTGTGGCCCGTTTTATCACTTCATCTTTTACTTCCCTCCGACTTCAAAAAAATGAACCACAAGTGGAAAGACCACGTTGAAGAGTAAATGTCAAAACCGAAATCTTACAATTTTATGGCAGTGATTCTACGAATTCCGAATTATTTCAAAAGAGCAACAATTCAAACATTTCAAACGTTTCTGACTATCACGTTGGAGGAACAGCAATAAAGTTAATAACTTGCAATAATTACATCAATACTGAAGACAAGTTTTCTTTATTTTTTACTTCGTTTAGGATAATTTAGCTGTATCACAAAAACTGGTTCCCTCGTTCGCTGGCCGTATTGAGCACACAAACACCGTAATCCAATCATATCCCGCCAGCGCCTACAAGTCATACAGCGGAGGACCGTTCAGACCAAGACAGCCGGGTCTTCGCAACGTGTGCTTGACGTAAATCCGAGGATTGCCAATGATAGTCACACCAAATGTTTCTGTGGGATAATAAACTAAATGCAACCAAGGTGTAAATCCGTGCTTCCAATACATGTTGCGACGGACACTGACTACTCGGCCACGTCCACATATTCCGATGCAGAGAACAACACAGGAGACTTCTCTTCTTCTGACCAGGTGTCCGCTAACATGGAACGAAATCGACGTTAGTGGAAGACATTGGGATCCATTCCGGAAAACCGGAGCCCACTGAGTAAACCAGCCGTGGACAACCGTTCTAGGTGAAGGCGATGGGCTCATCGTTGACATACAATCGGGATCCAAAGTAAACGGAATACAGGGGTCTCGCCAGTAACTGCAACTCTGAACTTCTAACCAATGACATCTAGTTTCAACTGCCATGTTGAACGGATGTGATGGCTACAAATTTCTTCAGAAATGTGACCGTAGTGCAAAAACAGTGAAGTGTGAGGAGGCCCCTCCATTTCAAGATCGAGCTCCTCAAATGGAATGCATGCCGAATTGTGGAAGCTAATGTTAGAACAGACTGATGCAGAGAGGGAGCGAAGTGCCGCTGTTGGAATACTTTCAAACATTATCGAAAGGAATGGGGTTGTGTACCAACCCGTTATTAAAACAGGACAAGTCATCTCGGTAAGGTTATAACGGTTCAAGAATATTAAGCGGTTGGAGAGAACTTATATGACAAGTCAACACTTCTTCGGACTGCAGTTTAGACGCCACTACTGTCATTGACGCCTATAACACTGGAAACCACAGTGATTTGAAAACACCCCGAGCCGCCCAAATTTTGAGGTGCAAAGAAGGTCTATTGACCGGGTTCAGCTAACGGATTTATCCATCATCAGGCGTATCAGCAAAGGAGGAGGACTGAAATACGACTACAATTTCTCACGCTATGATTCCATTGCAACTTGGAAGTGTAATGTGTAAAGGCTCATATTCGCGACTACGTTGGCTCTGAAACTAACATGACCAATGTCAGTCTTGACTGGGCTGTCCTTGACTAAGCTGTTAGGACACACCGAGCCACGAGACTACAACCCAACCCTTATTTGAGTTGAGTAATGGCGGTATTGATGTTCCGGATGATGTGCCTTACGTTGTCAAACTTGAGTGCGACGGTGGACAGAGCGTTTTCCCTGGTATTAATCGGACAAATCTCGCTAGATCTACGGAAGTACGCAAGAAAGGAATGCGTTATACGAACTCAAGGAAAGCCTTCCGTGCAAAACTCACACACGAACCCATTCAACCCCAAAGAAAATCGTTTGGAAAAATTCACTTCTGTAGTAGTCTCAGAGATGTCATCACACAAAAATTCGGATTCACTGGCGGCTGAAGACACGGAAACTGGCTCAGTAGATACTGTATGCCACAATGGAAAACGTTATATTGCATGCGGAGGTACCAGATATATTTTGTTTCCGCCGGAATGTGTCACAAAACTTTACTACTGATTGCACGTGTAGACTACTGAATATATTATACGATATTGCTACTTTCGTTAGGAAAAAATCCGCATTGATATCCACAAGGACATTAGAAATTGATCTAAAAAACTTTTATGAAGATGGGCCACCCTTGTCTGTTTGTTTATTATGTGATACGCTAAGGCCGCAAACGCCAAGAATTAGTGCTGCCGCTTTTCCGCTCTTCCGTCTACCTTCATTAATTTAGCCTACGTATGAACTGATTGCCTTGAGAGCAGAAGTGAACTTTTGTTATTGGATTACACTAAACGCAATCCATATTGACTCGGCTGTCGAATATCGCGTATCACAGTCGAAGCGAACGAACACTACATATTTTCGTGGTAATTATCTCAGTATTTCATTTCTAGGCACACCCACGATTGAAGGATCGGGTAGGGCTCTTGGGTCACGCAATCCATCTTCCGAGTGGTCTCTAGATGATGATTCGGATACAGATTCTAACGGCATGTTGGATGGACCGGGCAATACCGTCTGGTACCGCGGGAAGCTACATCGGATTTGCGGAGTTGGAGACAAAAAAATTAATTTGCTTCTTTTTACTCAATACTAAAAAAATGACATTGGTCACATCTAATTAAATTGATGGTTATTACTATATAATTATTATTATATACTTTTTTGTCATTACACTATATATTGTTATTACTTTTGCATCATTACGCACAGTCAGCTGCCAATTTGTATTTATAAATTAGAAGTATGAGTAAACATAATTTTATCCGTCACCTGTAAGCAGATAATTCTTTGAGTTAGGCTTGTACTACAACACCGCTCACGGTATTTTATATGAATGAAGTAACACCACCAAATCATTACAATAATTAGTTTTTATAAAATATATTATGAGTTACAATCATTAAGAGGATATTTCTTTCATTTGGAAACAAGTACGGCATTCCTATGCGCTGGTATCACAAGATTGAGACTGGAAATGCCCGTCCGAATTGAGTGAGCTCGTAAATACTACATACGTCCGGCACGCGGTACTAGTATAACTCGGCCTTAAGAAAGTATGTAGTGTATTCTCCTAAACTTATATTATCGTTTTCACAAAACTACAAGTAAGAAACAATTTTTACATTGAGGTATCTGTGAAGAAGATTAGCCGATCCAGTGAAAATAAGTGGAAGAGCTGGTCAAACCATCCAGCAGGATAAATTAAATTAATAAAGCTAACTCCGTCCAAAAGATTGCATATATATGTATATATAAATTATTAATTCTTAGCCTAAGCCAGGGCTCAAACGTGGAGATTTCCCTTTGTCACTCACCTCTTCCAAAGGAAAAGAATGTCCAAGTTCCGAAGGACATCAAATGCGATGTTGAAATAGTCCTGCACCTCAAGTTTAACGCAGAGGGAAAAATGAGCTTGGCCTCATTCAGTGGACGCGAGTTTGTACTCTTATTTTTAAATGTCAGTGACAATTTTATTTAATCTTATAATTGGTAGTTCATACCATCGGACTTCATCAATGAGTGCGGGGTGTAGCAGTATAATCGCAGCTCTTTGGAGAAATGTGCAAGGTGCCAACACGATCGTATCAACGCCGGTCTATCCCCCCTCATTCCACCTGTTCGTCAAAGTAAAATCGGTCCGGAGAATCAAAATCGACTACTGCTTCAGGACAACCCACAGGCACAGAAATTGATTCCCACCATTTCGAAAGAGGGAAACCCATACCAACAAAAATAGAGAGAAATTGGAAGGAAATCATAAAAATATCCTTTGTCGCATTGTTCCAATTGCTTGTATATTTCCACTGTCCAAAAAAGTTTGAAAATAACAAAAAACTTCGATTTTCCCCAATTATCATGCATCTCAAAAGGAGGCATTACATTAAACTACACCGCACAAAAGAGTCCCATCAGAGAGAGTAGAAATAAAATATAAATGTTGCAAATAACTTTTACAATGGCACGTTAGCTCAGTAGGTTAGAGCGTCGAGCTAATAACACAAAGGTCGTGGGTTTTAAACCCTCACGAGCCATTTATTTTGTGTATCGCAAATTGAAAACATTTATTGAATCGACATTTTTTATATGATAAAAATATTTCTACAGTTCTTGTTGTTCATTTCGTTTGCATAAAAGGGAGGCTACAATCTTGCTTCAGACGCGAAATCAATGAACTTCTCTGTGTTATCGGCATAAATTTCGATCAGAACTTGTAGTTAAACAAAGTGAAACTCTCGGATTATGAGTTCCGTTTCATAAATAAACGGGTAATAATTAGTTACAAGGTTGGTTTCGTCCGCTGCTCACGATGGGTCACTGGGATTCCATACAAGCTGGGACTCAACAAGGCAGAACGTTTTACAGACTGAAGAATAGCTTGGCGTGCCTAGTTTGGACACGTTCAGAAGCCTTGCAATTTCGCCGGAGCGAAAAGTAATATTACAAACCCGGAGAATTATTTTGAAAGTTGGACGGCCAGTGGCGGCTCGCGCTAGCCTACTACCCAGGTCACCAAGCCGGGTAATTTATTCATGTTGGCTGGCCGGATTGGAGGCTCGGCTTCCACGGATCGATTGACTCCGCCCACTTCCCGCAAGCGTAACGTAAAAAACCCGGGTATTATGGGCGTGGTCGGGGCGTTAAGGGTACGCCCCTATATCGATCCGATTTGCTACACTTTCGGGCAACTTTTCCCGATAACTTACTACGGCCCATCATTAAAGGACTATAATAGCACTCCGGTTGACGGCTAGAGCCGGGGAATTTTGTTACTTACAACCCAAGCCGATTAAATCGAATAAAAGAACAGACTCAAAAATAAGGGCCAATTCTGATTTGCTCTTATTTTAACATGTGTGCTGTCAAAACTCTTTTTTCTTGAAAATATAAACGTAAATATAAGTATAAGTGTGCTGCGCCGTTCGTTGGAATCGGAGTTCACTGTCAGCTCGGTTGGATCAGATCAGATGACATGTGTGACTCCACCCAAGAGACGAATGTATCCGGACATTAAACTCTCAATGTTTTTTTTATAATTGATAGACCCAAAGTGATCGAGCAGGGACGGGGTACTGTCAACAGCGCAATTCAGAAACCAACGAAACATAACAAAACATATACACTATGTCAAATATGGCTGCTGTCATCTACTATTCAAATAGCGCCGTGTAAAAGAATCTAGACCACCAACGCAAAAGTTTTGTAAATCTAACATGGCGATGCAAGTTGGTGAATTTCGTAAACTAACTCAAGATTTAGATACATAGGTGGGTGGGGCATAATGTATCTTGACCGAGTCTCTATGATAATCTATGATGGTTGGGAAACTCGCTCGAATCACAGAACACGCAGCCTTATTTGCAAATAGAGTAGAAAATACAAAGGTTTGCCTCAGTTCCTGCATGTCCAGTTCATTGGGTTGTTGCACTGTTGAAGGAGTAGATCCCTGTGGGTAGACAACCATCATAGGTGATCGTGGGCTGTATTCTGTAGATTGTTGACTTTCAAGTTGTGTGGATTTAGAACTATGTTGAACTGGCGGAATATTGTTGTAGTGAGGATTATTCAGATTTCTTTTACAATCTTGGCATTTCGGTTGACCTAAGTAATTTAAGCTTTGAGTCAGACATTTTCGTCACATTTCTACGTCATATTTTCTTGTACGTCAAACTACATAAATTGGACAGAAATCACATTTGCTGACAATTTTTTAATAGATTTGACACTCTGCGTCATATTTAAAAGGAGCATTCTTTTTATATTTACAATAAAATTATGTTTAAAAGATGAAGTGTTTGTCCAACTTGACGATATGCTTCGTTTTTACTAAAAACATTGAAACAAAAATTGTGCGGCAAGGAGGATTTGAACCCGAGCCGTCACATGTGCTGAGTTTCGGAGAAGTGGGAGTCAATAATTTTCTTAATTTCGTTCAAGGCGGCCGAAAAAGTATTTCATAATTTACTCTCCAATTTGTATTGTAATTAAACACTTACTTCTTTTTCCGCATTGATAGGCTTCACGTAATAGGATTCTAAGGGTGACCAGGAGCGATAGTACAGTGATGGTCATGAATCCATAGTAGTCACGTGAGGTAAAACAGTAATCAGAAGATGGCGCTGTAAAAGACGCTCGCTGAGTTGGATTTGGTGTCCTCGTTTCAAAATAATTGAAAATAGATTCATAGTCTAAATAAATCATTCTCAGGATTTCTTCGATTGCCATGAAACACAATTTCATAGAATCACCTGGAATTTTACGAACAATTTATATTGCATGAAAATGAAGTTGAAAATTTTAAGAAATACTGTAATAATAATGTTAACTGACCTTTAAATTCAACGTCCACGTCAAGACTTAAATCTTGTAGAACAGAACTAATGTTTCGTTGATGTGTAAATATTTTAGTGGATGAATTATTTGACGATTTATCAAGAAAACACGTGAGTGTAGTAGTGAATGTGAATAGAAAAAGAATATTATTTATTTCCTTCATGTTGAAGTTCTTCCTAGGAGTGGAAATAGAGAATGTAATGTGAGGAAAGAATTCAGAATCTGACCGTTGACTTTCATGAACTTCCAACCTTTTTTGAAGGATTATTTTGACCCTTTCTTAAAATAACAATATTAGAAAGGACAATCCACCTGTCACAAAGCAATGCCAAACGATGAAGTATCTACATCATGGAGCTCAACTTTTTACCAAACATTATAATTCCACAATTTTGTTCAACAATATTATTCCAACAGTATCTTTTCCCTTAAGACGAGACACCAATAAACACTTTGTATAATTTACTACGGGAATTTATTAATAATTTTTAACAATTTTATTTCATGCAGATCAAAATTTCGAAAATACTTTATATTTTCCAGGTACTACAGAAACTCCTTGTTCCCTTCTTTCTATACCAATAAATTCTCTCCAGAAGTTCATAGAAATGACTAAAAATGGATGTCTAGACCAATCCTGGTTGCGATTGAGATGGCTGGTTAAAGTGCTATGAAACGCCCTGTTTCTTTAATACCCAAAATGTAAGTGTTTTAAGTAAAAATTAAACAAAATAAGACGTTCTGATACAATTTTGTTTTATTTTAAAGCTAAACTAAACTGTATAAGCGGCAAGGTAAAAATGCTATGGCAATGTTAGATATTATTTTGACAAAACGACGGATTAAGTGACAAGATTTATAATCAGTATAGAATATATTTCACGCATGCTTATCTATCAATCTTTACATTGGAATCAGTGATGACTTGGTGGTACAAAAATCATTGATTCTAATCAATTATTTAAATACCTCATTTTCTTAAAAATTAATTAATAATACCTATAAGAAATAACGGAGGAATGAAATCCCAACAACCACGATGTTCATTGACCCCCAACTTATAAAACTGCCACGGCATACACAATACTCAGCCGCCATTTTAATTTTCTTTTTTGTATGATTAATGAACCCTTTTGGATCATTTCTAACTTTGTCCGGTCCACCAAATGAGTCTAATAAATCCTTCTGTACATTTGCCTGATTGCACTCAATCCCATCCTTCTTTAAAATACATTTTGACCTCGACTCACATTGATAGTCTGCTTTCTTGATTCCAAATCCCGGATCTGGAGTGTCTTGAGGTCCACAAGCTGAACCGGATGTCAGTCGACATTTTTCATTCTCACGAATTGAGGAAATTGTAATCCCAGCTGCCTGTCCACTCCCACAAACACAAACTCCACTTGAATTACATTGTAGATTTTGCAATGAGTTACAAAACTGGACAGATTTCGGCGTCAAGTTATTCAATTCATTGGCGTACGACTGCAATGAGCTAAAATTTAAATTTTGCAACATTTCAAACATTCGAAGCCCAATCTCTTCTTTTTTCTTTTCTTCTTGGAAGTTACACAAGTCATTGTAGTCCAGGTTACTCAAATCTTGTAGACGAAGAACGGCTGCAAAATATTCCTTTTGACCTGGTACTTCTTGTCCACCAATGCAAACGGTGAGTCCAACAATTAGTAATGCGATTTGAATGCCAGACATTTTCTGAAAACGTTAAAAATACTGAATTATGCGTTTATTTTAATACTTTTTTTTCGAATTTGGAATTTAGTGTCATTTATTTAGAAAATCGACATGAACATATCAGTTTTTAATTTAATTAACGCTAAATTTATATTTGTAAGTACTAGTTGTAAAAAATATATGAAACACCCTGTACTTATTGCGTTACATTAGAAATGACCATCCAAGTAAAAATTATTAAATAAATTGGAAATATAATAAAATCGGAGTATGTTTAATTCTAACCTTGTTTGAACGTTGAAATATAATTTTATGGAGTAGACCGATAGTTGTAACTACCGTAAAATTTCTATTAGAGGTCACGCCTCAAATAATTGTTCAAATGTTTTAATTTTTCCCAACACGATCCGGCCTACGCTCCAAGCCGACTCAGACCTAGGCCTTTTTGAAGGAAGATGAGTGTGGGAGAAGCATAATGAAACGAGCGTATTGTAATATTGTAGCAACAATGAACCATAGGGCAAATGTGAGAGTCAATAGTGGCTCAGCAACTTTTTTTTGCTTGGTTCAGTTATATATATAATGTATGTTTACAAGTGATTAGGTTGACTTTGCGGAATATGCATGACGTCTGCTTATGTGAACGGGTACGTTACGTATGTTATGACCTACACGATTTGTTCTGTGTAACAAGTACGCCTTGTCTTTGAAAGTTCTTGTATCTGTTCTTTTATTAGCCAGGTATAAATAACCGAGTGTCCGGACCGGAAATTAATTATCATTAACTATCCACCCCGATGGAAGCTAAGTTACTAAGTTTCAAGCTGGTCATGCAATTCTGGTAGGAATGAAGAGAAACATAATTATCAGCTAAGAAAGTAATTTATAATTTTTTCTCGACAGTGGCTGCGTAGTCACAAAATTAGGGAATTTGCTTCTGGGTCTACTGTTTGACATATAAACGTCTAACGGCGAACCGGCTAAACTGACTCACACCTCCCTGCGTCTCAATCCAAACACAGGGACGCACGGAGGACACAGAGCAATGCGTAGCCGGGCGCCGCTCTAAACTTTTTTAGTCATTTCAATACGGAAAAGATACACGCTTTCAGCTAAGCTGGCAGCTAAGCCAGGCGGAGAGTATCCCACAGTATATTTTATTTGATTGGTTTCTAACTCAGCAGTATTGCCGGGCTTCCTGGTAGTTGTAATATAAATCCGTATTTGGTAAAAAAAAAACACCGTTTTTGATGATTTTACGAAACAGTGACTGATGTTCGGTTGCCGCTTCGTAAGTTATTATATTTAGTTATGTATAATTTCACTGCGAAACGACACCCTCATTTTAGAGACTAAAACAAAACGCAGTGCAGAAAAAATCATTAACTGGACCACACTGTCTGTTTTCCGAAGAAATAGTAATTTTCTTTAATTAACCATCGCAATGTCATTAACAAAATAATAAGCAATAGTATATGTTTGTTTAGGAATTTCTATGGTTTAAAAAATAATAAGTTAGACGGCATTTCGGAGCACAAGTTCTTTCGTTATTAAATCCTCTCCATAACACTTTGGCAAGAAGCGGACCATTTGGTAAAATACTAGACTGCCCACTCCAAGTCCAAGACATGCCATCCAGCGGTAAAAATTAAATTCGGAACCCGACAAGCCAAGACCACCGAATGAAATCGCAACAACGAATCAACAAATAGGTGAATTCTCTGCTAAAAGAGTCAAGCATTGTTTAGTCTACCTGTAAAATGGCGCAGATAACCCGAATCTGAAGGAATGGATCTTTGAAGGAAAGGCCTCGAAAAATGTTTAATTCTCCTTTGAATTTCCGGGTATTGAATGCGTTGCCCAGAGGCATCCATGCAATTACGTTCATCATTAGTCCACTCCCGCTACCGACGATAACTGCATAGTATGAATATAAATATGAATTAATTTATAAAATAAATACTATTTACATGCTTAAGGCTTACATGATTGGCCGAGATTGAGAATAAGTATGACGACAACGGTTCCCTGGAACAAGATTTGACCCACGATATTCCCTCGCATTTTTTGGATGTCAAATTGAGTCCTGGGTGTTCCAGAGATGAACTGGTCTTGGATCTGGTTCCCGGACTTAATGTTTAACCAACTGACAAAGTAGACACAGTCGTATACTTCAACCTATATATGGAGCAATATAGCTGAAGACGATCAGCCTTAAAAAACTCAGGGTCACCCCCAGGGGGCGCCAAGGTTGAGTGTGTCGTACCCTCATAACCGCAAAAATGACCCTTATGAAAGTTTCGCTTGTGGAGAGGAACAACTTTTTCCTCTTAGAATTTTTGCTCTGCTGCCAAAAGTAGATGTCACATTTCAGGTTAAAATTTTTTTGACTGTTGAGGGTACAAAATTTTGACCTGACCTGTGGCCTCAACCGTTGACCGGAGAGAAAAATGCTAGAGGGAAAACGTGTAACTTTCAACATGTGGAACAAGTTTTATAGGGGTCATTTTTGCGGTTAAGAATGACCGACACACCCAACCTTCGCCCCCTAGGGTTGACCCTGAGATTTCTCAGGCTAATCGTCTTCAGCCATTTTGTTCTATAGGTCGAAGTATACCACTGTGCCAAATCGCATGCACCCGCTGTTATCTCCTTTAAAAATATTGAGGCCCACATACCCTTAGGTAAGCATTGATGTATCCGGTCAAGACATTGGTAAATTCTGACACACATATGACACCTAGTGCAGGAATATAGAGTTGGAGAATGGAACTAATGTCGTCGTAGAGACATACGACGCCCTCTTCTGGAAATGAGGTCAAGTGCACGAGAGTCACCCTTAGGCAAATGAATATCACCTGTTGTATCACAGGTGATACAACAGATACAACACATCCGCATTTTCTGCAAGCGACATTTAATTGATTTATGATTAAAATGATCTCTTGGACTCCGCCATTTTGTTTTTAAATTACCACGACGATTCCGACATGGGCGGATTGGAGGGTTTGCGGGTCCATCTTTGTGCTCACTAGGGCAACAATTTCCCCCTGTGAAATCATAGACTGAATTATTTCGGTGGTGGGAGACTTGACGGCGGAAAAGTCTTCTCTCAATCTGAAGGATTTTTGCAGGTTCGAAGAATCTGACATCTGGTTGGGTGAGACAAGAATTTGACCGCGGATTCCGGCAATACAAAGTGATTTAATAGGATTCATTATCTGCAATTAGTAGAATAGAAGGTCATTGACCTCTGAAATAAATGAACAGTGCGTCCTAAACGTCTTGCAGGCACTCGTGACCAATTTCGGAATAAAAGGAGAGATTGGCGCCCCAATTTTTATCCACTTCTAAAAATTGTTGTCCAATCAAACCCAAACCAAGACCTCTCAGCTGTAAGAACTGTGCAGTGCACAAGATAACCTTGATTTTGTACAAGGTGGGCCAAGACTACGACGGTATTACATTTTTAATTTTTGCGAATGCCAACTACTACGATAGCGCACAGTCCTTACGGGAAAATCTGGTGCCATTTGGTCATTTTCGGATATCATCAACTTATTTCCGATAACATTGGCATGAAAATGTGAAAAACACAGTTTTGTCTTGGTATTAAAATGAACCCCCCCCTGCAGCAATCAGGGGGAGTGGAAAACAAATTGAGATTCGCATATATATTTTGCTTAAAAATCCGACGCGCTCTGCGGCGTAAACCGACGTTTAAGTAAAAGTCGGCATAAAAAAACAGCGATTTCGACTCGCATTTTGGCAAAAACATTCAAAGGAGACATGGTATACCGGGACCCGAAAATTCCAACTACTTGATGCATGGACGGCCCCATAAAAGGCAGAGTCTCCACAATGATATTTTTTATTATGTATTTCATGAAAATAAGAATCTGTACATTAACAAGTACTTGAACAGAGCATTTCAGTCTGTGGAAAACAATATGACTACACGTTCTGTCAAAATTGATTTGTTGTTCGGGATCACCCTATTGCAGAATTGACACATAAATTCATTCGTCAAAGATTGACCGTTTCTGACCAATTTCCCCTGTCTCAAGAATACTTTTAGTTTGTACTGCTGTCGATATTCGCACATTGAGTTTTGGTGTTGTATTATGTAATTTTAAACAATGTATTTAATTAAATTAATATATGAATTAATAAATTACTAACATTAATTCAAGGCATGAAACCAAGGATGTTGACACTAGTGGCAGAACACGGAATGCAAAGTATTCGGCCACGGACGACTTGAATGTCAATTAGACCAAAGTAATAAATTAACTACCCAGTTGAATATGAAGGTCATGAGAGTGGGAAGGAGAGACTGTTCAATTGTTAGGATATTTCCAACTCGCCATACAATAGGTCTAACGGACAAGAGAAACTTCTCTGTCAAACCTATCCTTGTAGCTTGAGTCCTCCGTAGATGGAGAGGGTAAGCCATGGAATGTTTTGTTACTTGAATTCCATAATGACATATTTTAGTACCAATGATCGTGCAGCTCAGCAAGAGAACTCCAAAGGCCACTAACAGGAAACCACTTAGCACATTGCCTAAAGCAATACATGCATAGAGTGTTGTAATTATAGTAGTCAAAAAGACTCCAGTCACCACTGGTTTTATATAAGTTGTGAATTCGTCCATATGTCTGTCCCGGACTTGCTTAGCTCTGCATATATGTCTCATCGTAAACCGCTTCAGTGGGTCCCTGTAAATTCAATCAAGAATTAGTAATAATATAATAATACAAGCAAATATCTGTACTTTGATCATTTTTGATGAGCCCTGAATCGCGTAAAAAATAAGGGCATTTCTTGTTAATGCCCTTATATAGAACTACGGCTAATAACCATTAATGGTTTGTTATTTCTACTTTACACACCTTCCGTTCTTTTTCGCCCATGAAGTGACGGCATATACGTAGACAAATAATAGAATCGAACACGAGATATGAACGTAGGCATCCATAATCAAAAATAGTGTCCCTCCTACTGCTACAAGTTCAAATAGTCCTGGAAAATATAGTGTATTCAAATTCCAAGCAAATTTGAGTCTCAGAGTCAGTAGAAAGTATAACCCTGGACCCAAGAGGATCAGGAAGATGAGAACAAATATTATCAACACCGTCGCAATATTTTCCGTTAAATCATTTCTGATGTCCCTGGATTTTATTCCGTAGGCTTGCACTGCAAAATTTCAAGGAATCAAAGTTAAAATATTGTTTAGCCGTGATATACTACTTGTGGTGTCGAAAATTACTGAGGCCCGTACACGAAAAGAGAAAGTAAATGCTCAGAACTTTGTATAATTTTACATTAAAGTTTGGTTTTTCATTTTTAACCAATAAGACCGAATATGAACAATTTAGTTGTGAGTTAAAATATTGGCGCAGTTGTGGTCTGACCAATGACAAATTAATAACTGAAGAATAACAGAATATCGTGAGCTATTTATCTGGGGGGACGGACGTCGCAGCGCTGAACTTGTTTGAGGGTTCCACTGCACTCCTGAGCATGATGTAATAAATGTCCAATCGTTTTCACTAGTTACTCAATGCGAATATACGACTACCATACATGTAGTAATTCATATAATGCGAATATACGACTATTGTACACATACAAATTCACACAATGCGAGTATACGACTAATTGTTAAATGTGTATTCCACGTCCCAAGAGATATAGTTATATAAAATTGATGCGGTTCAGAATCCAGGAAACAAACTGGGACACTTAATTTCACGGTTAAATGTTACAGACATGTGGACGTATATATTTAGTTCACCGCTTAACCCCACACCGGGTTACCAACGACCATCTCACTCGCGGTCCCTATGAAGCTAAGTCGCCAGGGTCACCAACGATCAACTTAAACAGAATTGGATTGGTCAACGTCGACTCAACAAACCTAATTTGTAAAGTCTAATTTGTAGGACCGTAGCGAGCCCGGGTCCAATAATTAATAAACGCTCTGTAAGAACGAGTAGATATGTGTAGCGAATCAAAACATTAGATTGCTGGATTGTTAGATAGCTAGATTGCTATGCTAGATAGCTGAAATTGAAATTGGTTGTCAGAAACCGTCTGACATTCACTTTTGATTGAATTTATGCCCGTTTCAGACCATTCTGAGCAACTTTCAAAATTTGACCTCTGGTGACCTGGGTCAGAGGTCACCCGGCAAAGTCATATTAATAGTCAATGATTATTGTGACCTTCCTTCTGTGACATTCTTTCAAAAGAGTTGGACAGCAACTGAAATAAAATAGGGAATATTCACAAGTAGGTATATTAGTAAACGGAAGGTGTAGTGAAGTGTCGATTGGGCGAAGGGTAGGAAATACCCCATATTCGGTATCGGGTCGAAAAAGGTCCAATTCCAATATTCGGTGACATCTGGATTCACATTACATGGTATTGAATATTTCAATGGTGGAATAATACTTTGTCGAATATAAATTATTTAGTCATACATGGAGTACGAAATTCTCTATTTTGTATCGGCCAAATATCACTATTCGATACCTCTGTCCTAAATAAAAAAATCCATGATAAAAGAAAATCACGATGTCCAATCTCACTCCGTACCATTAAAATTATAAAAAAAACAAAAATGAATATTGACTCTTTTGAACTCAAGATTGTAGGTCATTAGTAAAAACAAATAGTTACATTTAGCTATATCGAACGAAGAGCTAACGACTTTGTTATTTCGTAAAAGAACAGGAAGCTCCAAATATTCTGTACTTACCCGTGACAGATTTGAATAGAGGAGACTTCGAAATTGAATTTTCAGTTCAGAGTACCGATTAGTGAAAAGTCACTCCAGAACAGGATGAATGGCTTGCTGTATTGTTTCCCTGATGATCGAAAACAAGTACTTCACCTATTAGATGAGAAAACGTCAATATGTGATCGCTGGGAATGTTCAGGACTTGCTTACGCTATATAAGAATAAAACATTGTTAATTACGCAAAACCAAAAATAACTTACCAGTATATAATTTGCGAGATATTCAACGATTTTCCCGTTGGGCACGTACAATTCGTTTATCCGTCCGATCGGAACAAAATCAATTTGATCTTCAACAAATTCAACAGCACAAAACTGGACATTTGGCTCTCTCTGACCGTGCACAACAACTGGACTTTTAGAAATGTAGTTTGGAGGGAAATGTGTTGACGCTAAAATGTTTTCTGTGACGTTAGAATTCCTTCAATATGATGTCTGAAGAAAACTAGTGCGTCAAATTCGTCATGAGTGAGCATTAGACTGACATCAACGCAATGACGTTATGTCAAGGTGTTCTAAATGACATATTTGTGATATCTTATCCTGGGCAACTAAAGACAAGTTCTGTTTGTGTAATACCATGCTTTCAAGATTACGTCGTATCTGCGTAAGGATACATTTAGCAATAAGACATTTTGTTCAGTACGTAATCTTGCAATCATATATTAGTTATCATCGCACCATGCCTCTCAAATGACGGACTGACTTCCAAATCCAAAAATTGTTTCCTGGGAATGGAGGGAATTTCAATTCCGGCGAAGCTGTGATCGAGAATGCCAATTTTAAAAAGCGATGGTGTGGGTCGAATGGAAACACGAGCATTGCAATTCCATATCAGAGAGAGGCGAGAGTGAATCCGAGAAAAATGGGGTGAAAAGGTACTCAAACATCCTAATACGACTTCTAAGTGGAGGCACTTTCGTTCGTTTCAAGTTTTTTCACGGCAGTTCTGGAAGTGAATACGGCCCATAAGAGCCGAATTTTAATATAGAAAAAATACATCCATTCTTTGACATTCACTAGAGTGTCTGATCAACATTTGATGCTCATTTCAAATGATAGAGATAGGTATGTATTGAGTCGAATCAGATTAACTCAGAGTGAATGCCTTCGTTCAGCAGCCGAAGTGTACATTGTACATACCAGGCTTTCCTTATTCCAAGGAATTCTCTTACATCTTCTCGCCACAACCTTTACTCTCATTCGCGGCAGACAACATTTGTTCATTTGACTAATCTTATGCAAATGCCAGTTGAAAAACTCAATGAGAGAACCTAACAGGGTCCGGCATGAGCAGTTTAAATTCAAGCACAGGAATTACCAGGACGAGGATTGAACCCCAGTAAAGTGAGATTAGAGAGTACAGACCTGCTCTATCATACTACGGTGGCTTTGGAATTTTAATATAATGATCTCAGCAATTCGCAAAGAAACGCCAGAGAGAGAAGAGTGAGATCACAGAATAAGTAGACGGAAAATAGAGAGGAAGCAAAGAACGGGAGGGAAGAGTGAGAGGCAAAATGCAAAACGGCAGGGTCGGCTTTAGCCTATTTTGCGCCCCGCGCGAACTTTGCCAAATTATTTTGTTATTTAATGAACAATTAGGGCGTCGACATTCATTTCATTCCAAAGTTTTGCACCTGAGACAGAAAAGCACTACCTTCCGTGTTCAAAATTAATGTTTACCAAGTTTATTTCTCTGAATCCTCGTCGAAAGACAATAAAAACTGATACATCCGTTACTTATAAGCTACTTTATTGATTTTTATCAATTTTATTTAATATGCTGAGCTAAATTTCCATATCTTGCTTCTTAAATATGCAAAGCCTAAACTGGAAGTTTGTCTGTTTATTCCTAATAATGTATAATCATGATATTCTGACATTTTGGATGCTTATAAGGAGAGCCGAAGATCGGAACTGCAATATTTGTGAGACAATTAATAATTCCCTAGTATTAATTCGTACTGGAATTTTTATCGACTTGATCCCCATGGAATAGTGCTGTGCAAAATTTGAGATCAGTCGCTCTTAAGGGGGTTCCTTCTTAATATCTTAAGAGTTTGTTTAAAAATACGTCTGAAGTGCATAACCATTTTACCCGGTCAGTGAATAACTTGCATCAAAGTGGTTCTCCGTCGTCTGAGGCTGGAATGAAGTGTTTATCGTATATTGGTGT
>JAQFYE010002249.1:0-18815 GCA_034694305.1 Protaphorura glebata | reverse complement strand
ATTTATTCCTATTGTTGTGAGGAATGTTGTGCTTTTGCTTGTAAATAAACAAATCTTGAATCTTGAATCTTGAATTAATGACCAATGTGTAAAGCAATCCATAAGCAATGCACTTATTTTAAATTATTTTTAGGGTTATTTAGTATCAGGGAATGAGGTTGTATTTTTCAATTAGACATTGTTTTTTTTTTAATTTTAGTTGGTGAGAGTTTCATTTACTTGTAATAAAGCTCTTCATGTCATTTTTGATTTGGCACAGGTAATTCTGAGGTCCACGATTAAGCGGCAATTGCATAGTGCATGTGATCTGATCTGTGATGCCAGTTGCAAGCTTCTGCTGGACAAAATTGGAGAAAGTCATTAACCAATATCACAGCGTACTTTTTGACGACCTCCAAATGCAGTACCTAACTAAACTTGATCATTCTATACGGAATCGTGACAACTCAGCTTCATATTATGTAATCTTCGCATTACTGCCGGATACTACATAGTGCCATTATTGCAAAACACAATCTGAATACGTGTAGAACATTATGTGTAATCAAGACTTCACTGGCAAGAGCTAATTTGCATCAGACTGAAGCTGAATTGCAAGAAGTACTTAACGTAATGGCCGCTTTAGTGCCGCGTAGCTATTCGACATCAATTATTCCTTGTTCTTGACTTAACGAACGTCGGCCCCATGAAATCTTCGCTTTAGTGCTGGAAAGTAATTTACTGCAGTCATTGCAGATCGTCAGCCATATGTAATCGTCGCTTCAGTGGTGGATAGTAAATTTCCGCAGTCACTACAGGCCAGAATGTACGATGCAAATACATTGCCAAATGTAATCGCCGCTTCAGTGCTAGGTACTCATTTGTAATCGTTACATTGATGATCGCTTAAATATGTTGCAGTTGAGGTCAATGAGCTTTTCCCGTTCGAATATCGAGAAAGTTTGGAATTCGTCTGCCGTATGTAATCGCCTCTTGCTTCGCTGATATCCCTGAAATCGACACGAATGGGGTTCATTAAGAGAGCGAAGAGTGAAAGTACGTAAGTTGAGCCGGGAATTTCAATCCTTGCGACAATCAAAATTTGAATGAAATCATGACCGTGATTTGGAAAAGTGAAGTTGTTTTTGGAGTTTTAATCCTCTTCACTCCTATTTTATTGGGATTGATCAGTGCGGAAGAAAATAAACATGTCAAAGAAACTAAAATTTCAAATCTTTCCACCTCAACGGAAGGAACTACTACAAATAATTCCATTATTGCGACTCAAAAAAATTTGACGTAAGATTTCCATACAATTACAAAAATAGCGAATTACGTGCCCTGTGGTCGTACTTACGATTAGTACCAATTTTTAATATAATATTATTATTAAGTTAATATTTATTTGTTTAATTTTATTCAAAAATAGTCTTGAATTGCGTAATTGCACATTACATTACGCAGAATCATTTTTTATCATTCAGTGTTCAGGGAATTGTAATAAAAAGTGGCAGGAAACCACACCCATGATTTTTTTTTACATTCTGAAATTTTTGATATTTCTGTAAATTGTGACTTTTTCTTTACTTAATCGTTCAATATTTCAAAATTTTGCCAAATATTTTGAACTTTTGGAAATAATCATTACTACTCTCGAAAATTTTCAGTTTCATTTTACGTTTTATTAAAAATTTCTAGGGCACATCACATTGTAATTTTTCGTACATAAGGAAATCCTTATTTAAACAAATGTGCTTTTTTCAAACTAGTAGACTAATTGTGTTTTTCTGATTCTGCAGTACTTCGAACTCAACGGATACACTAATTAACGGCAGTAAGTCAACAACCGAGGGACCATCGACTGCAGCTCCAAATGTCGAAACCGGGATTCTTCCAGAAAAAGGCGCCGCAGAACAGGAGCATTACTCGGCGATGTCCATTTTCTTTGTATTGTGTGTTTTGGGTACGTCCATTCCTAATTAAAGAAACTAAATGTCGAGTGATTCATTTCGATAAAATTTTTAAACTCAGGTTTTAAACGCAGGTCTTTGTATTTTGTTCATTCATGCCATGATTCAAACTCAACTGCAGTATCTTCCAGAAAGTATTGTCGTCATATTCTTGGGTGAGACAAAATTATTATTTTAATTCTACTTACGGTTTTCAGGCTTAGATTGGATTACATAATTGTCTTGCTCATATCATATCGGATACCTGATTATGATTTATTTGGAATTCTCATATCATCGGGTTTTCAGTGATTTCTTATACTTATTTTATTGGGCCTAAATAATAATGTATAATAATTAATTTATTATTATTGTTATATGTCTGAATATTTCCAGGTGCTCTGATTGGTCTATTTCTGAAGTTAATATCGGACTCAAACTCATATTTTGGAAATTGGCGGGTATTTTGGACACACTATTATAAATTTTGGTGATCATTTTCCATGCATGATAATTTGATACATCCTTTTTTTTTAAATAGAAAGAAGAGGCATTGTCTCCGACAGCATTTTTCCTTGTACTGCTTCCACCGATTATATTTGAATCGGGTTACAACTTGCATAAGGTACGGTCTTGTTATAATCCTGAAAAATTAGACCCTGGAAATTCTAATTTAAAAAATGAATATATATTGTACTTGCAGGGAAATTTTTTCCAAAATATTGGATCTATTTGTGTTTTCGCGATATTTGGTACTTTACTAATATTTTAATATTGTATAATAATAATATATTGTATAATAATGATGGTATAATATTTAATCGAAGGTACCGTAATAAATGCAGCCGTCATTGGGTCTGGAGTTTATCTTCTCGGACTCGTATGTTCACCCTCTTCCACTTTTTTTTTGTACAAACTTTAGTACGAATTTTAAGGACTAAATTTATTTTGATTTTATAGGCAGACATCGTTTACAAATTAGATTTCGTCCAGAGCTTTGCCTTTGGTTCATTGATTTCGGCTGTCGACCCCGTTGCAACTCTTGCCATTTTCAGTGGTATGTTACATTATTATTTCAACTTTCAACACCAAATATTTTGTAATGAATTTGAAGTAATAGAACGAAATTTGATTTTTTTTTCTTAATTTTTAGCCTTGAACGTTGATCCTGTTCTGAACATGTTGGTATTCGGTGAAAGTATTTTAAATGACGCTGTCTCCATTGTGCTAACTTCGTAAGTTGCAGTAATAAATAATGATATATGCAAGATAATTTTAATTTTACACTACCCTGCCAGGTAAGCTCATACTATCCCAAAAGAAACCCCCTATTAAAGAAGCGGCTTCGGTTAATTCTAGTTCTATCTACGTAAATCGGGTTTTAACTAGTTAGAACTAAAATACCCCAACTCAACTAGACAATTCGGGTACTAACTTTGAAATATGATAAAAGGGGTCTACTTTTTAACACTAAATTCTCTATAACGTTTCATTTGCATTTTATCACGAGAGAATGGACTACACTAAAATTAACACATTTCTCAAAATAAAATTACCTCGTGGAGTCATTCCAACTTTAAAATGCAGATCGGATTATGGTGAAGAAGTACTACGTACCACGCTTTGTATGCATATGTATTCATATTAGGGTCAAGCAGATCAAGCATTTCATTTTCATATCAGATTTTGATATTATCTTATTTGAAAAGTTTGGATCAGCCAAACGAGTAAGTATTTAAAACTGATTTAGAATAGTGGAATCGAAATTCCATCGGATAAACCTAAATTTAATCTATCCAAAATTAACTCACAAAGATCAGATCAGAAATCTGGACATCTGAGCTAATTGGATTTCGACACCGAGACAAAGTCTGAACTCAACACTAATTTTCTGTTTGTATTTCTTACAGAACGGTTTTACAATTAAATAATGGTCCACGATCATCTGCAACGGTGATAGAAGGAATCAACAGTTTTTGTTTCATGTTCTTTGCTTCCGCAGGATTGGGAGTTCTATTTGCTTTATCAAGTGCCCTCCTGTTAAAGCACATTGATTTGCGAAAGAATCCGTCTCTAGAGTTTGGGATGATGTTAATATTTACATATGGTCCATACACTATGGCGGAAGGAATACATTTATCTGGTATTTCATTTGATTCTACATTTTTATGAGAATGACCTTTTACATGTTTCTCAGTCGTCAAACTTGGTTTTGTGCTGCGAAAATCGGGCCGACCAAAAAGTATTTAACAAATTTTCAGAATTGCATACCGTTATATAAGTTATGTATGTTGTTTTTTTGTTATTTTGTTCCTTATGGCTATAATATTTATAATAATAGGTATAATGGCTATTCTGTTTTGCGGCATCGTAATGTCACATTATACTCATTTCAACCTGTCACCGGTCACTCAAATCACAATGCAACAAACGATGAGGACTTTATCTTTTATAGCAGGTAAATCGCTATCTGAATTTGCCATACAAATTACCAACTCAATTAATTATTTTTTTGATTTTCATTTAGAAACATGTGTGTTTGCATATCTCGGGTTGGCCATCTTCAGTTTCCATCATCGAATCGAAATGTCTCTAGTGATCTGGAGTCTTTTCCTGTGTCTCGCCGGAAGAGCATTAAATATTTTTCCACTGGCGAATTTGGTGAACAAATTCAGATCCCATCAAATAACTAACAAAATGATGTTTGTTATGTGGTTCAGTGGACTGCGTGGTGCAATTGCCTATGCCTTATCATTACATTTGGAATTTGAGAAGGAAACTCGCCAAGTGATCATTACGACGACATTAATTATTGTATTGTTTTCAACGCTAGTCTTCGGTGGGCTCACGATGCCAATTGTAAAGGTAAAGTATAATTATAATTACCTTTAATTAATTCTTGGAATATCCAAATTAGTAAGGAATGTAATGGCCAAAGCAATTTGACAACTTCCTGACTAACTAAGCGCGTACTGTGCAAACAAAAATGTGAAGGAGCATTACGCTAAATATGAGTCAAACGGAGTGTTGTAGATTCCTGCAGCAACCTCAAAGTTTTGTCCATGCGACGTCATATTTAGTGACACGGGAGAGATAAGCCCTCTATAAGCGTAGTGTCACCAGTTTTGAAGTAACAAACCAGATTTTGCTGGTTTACACCGTATGAGCTTACCTAGTAAGAAAGGGTTGTCAAGTTAATCTTGATAATGGTATTGTAGTAATTTTTTGTTATTGTATGTATTATTTGTATTGTAACAATTTTTGTGTTTAATTACTGTAAATTCAGTATGTCCAAGGTGGTGGTCGAAAGTCAGCTCGTATAAGGTCAAGGCGAAGGAGTCACAAAGAAATTTCTCTCAGCAAGACGAAAGAAATGGTAAGTCGAGAGCCAAACGATTTGTGTTTCGAAAATTGTATAATTTTTACTATAATTTCAGTTTAAATTCTTAAGAAGGATTAGCAATAGTTTGAACGGTGATAATTTGGTCAGAAATTTCAACACTAGTTTGAATAGTTTGCGTGGGACTGGTCATCTGTCATGTGTAGTGTAGAAATGAAAAGTCTGAAATGTGAACGATTTGTTTAATAAATACCAGGATGCGTAACTGAAGAATATTCAGGAGTAATTAGTAATTCGAATTGTGAGAATCAATTTCATTTGTTCATTCGTACACAGGGCCAAACGATCGACTCTGAGCATTTGTCTGAATTGACTGAAGAAGAGTTCGACCACACTTTCGCAAAGCAAAATGGTTTTGTCAGACTGGATATGAAATATTTACGGCCTTTCTTTACCAGAAGATTTACTCAACAGGTGAGTAAAAATTAAAATAGCCACAATTCTTAACAATTGTATAATTTGGTTACAATTTATCTTAATTAACGATTTTTCGATTTGCGCTCCCTACAGGAACTAAGAGATTGCCAAAATCAAATGACAGTTTTGACTGATCGATGGTATCAAAATATTCGTGTAGACCCGATTCTCAGTGACGATGAAGGAGAGGATATTGTTGAGTACAGCGCCGTCACTGATACCTGCGAAATACTATCAAATAATCATGACTGATTTTGAGATGAGATATTTTTTGACAAGAATAGTCCGATATATAATTAGTTTAAGAGTTCATTTGAAAGCCCTTGTGAATGGTTGGTGCTACTTGTGTAAGTTACTTGAAGAAACTGTTTAATCACTAGATTGCTGACATATTAGTTGATAATTTATGTGTCCGTCTGAGATTATACTGAACTCTCGATATATCGAACTAGCAATCTCCTCAAATGTCGGCCCGATAAGAAGTTATACAAATGGGGAGCTATTATTTATAAAGAAAAACACTGGGGTTGTTCTGGACTTATCTGTCCTAAATCCTGATGGCATAATTAAGATATCACGCATTCTTTGTTAAAAGATGGCTTACCATCTATTTCTACAAGGGTGAAAGCCCCCAATCCTGTTATACCGGTTCAGAAAAGCTAAAAGAGCTAGCATTTCGTATTGAAAAATCTGCCTTATAGCTTTATAGCAGTTTTTGATGCTTGAGCGCTAGAGAGATTTGCTGTTCAGAAATGGTCTCTTACATAGGGGCTGGTCGTATGATAGAGGAGGAGCGGTCTGGGTCTTTATAGCGAATCCGAGTGTAACACCGGATCCCAATTCCCAAATCACTGAACGGATGTTTGTGTGAAGGGAGAGATTCTACTGAACCTCTGCGCAATGTGTAACTAATTAATACAAATTTTGAATTTTTGATTATTGCCATTTTGACTGATCCCTTAGACTCTTTCGCAAATTCAATCATGACCTTGCGTCGCATGTGTCAAATCGTCTAGTCGGTAGAATTTCGCTTCTACATTTTGCAACATAGTATTAATTATTAAAATAAAACGTTAGGTTTTCTATACTAATTTGTGAACGAAAAATTTAATAAAATCGCTACTACTGAATTAACATTACCAACTTGATTTATTCTTTTATCATAGCAAACCTTCAACTTAACATTTTTGTAATTTTATTTGTTTTCATAAACAAGGATTATAAGGGATACTGTTTGTTATTACTTTTAAGTTACGTTTGATTGTAGAAAGTAGAAAGATAGCTGTAGTTGTGTGTTGTTGTTTATATTAACCGATGAAGTTCATGATGACCAAATGAAGGAGAAGATGAGCAAAGATAAAGTCTGCAAAGGCTCTCTCTTGACTGATCCCAACGAAGAGTAGCTTATTCTCTGGGTTTACTTGTAAACGAAGACAAACTGAAATGAGAAAAAAATAGGAATTAATTAACACTAATTAATATGATATCGTAGCTCAACTCCGGTGCAGTTATGTTGTGACAAATTTTTTAATCAGTGCCCCTGGATGTGCTTCTGCCCTGAGCAAGTTCAAAATCACAACATTTTTTTTGCCTAAGTACGTTCATCATGGCAAAATGACACGTTTTTAGTTATTGAAGTGGACATGCCAATTTTAATTTTATTTAAAAATTAGGGTAAGGCCTTCTGAGAAAATAAAAATTACACTACTAATGACCGTAAATTCAAAACGATCCATTTCAATTCTTTGAACAGTAAATATTGCCATTGGGCCAATTTCCTAGTTCTTGTCAAGTATATATTTTAATTCTACTCGCCGATTTTTTGATTTTTAACCATAACTGAATTGGATACCCTGAAATTCGGAGACATTAATTCTTGTCAACATAAATGATAAGCAAAAAATGAATGAGAATCTTGTCTTACCAGCCAAAACGAATGATGCGACGGTTGAGATGAATCCGGAGAGGAATGAATTGAATGGAAATGTGCCAACAAGACAGCAGTAGACGAACTGAATGACCCCAGTCAGCAAAATGTACGTGAGATAAGCATCAATCAGTTTCAACTTCTTGGGCGTTTGACTCCCATACTCCCCGTAAAACTTCTGAACCACACTCCCCAGACTGCTCGACATCGTGGACAACACTTCCTCTTCGTCTCTCGATAAATATCCTCGACTTTCAACCCAAAGTTTCAGAGGTCAAGTCAGGTCCAGGTCACCGGTAGAATTTCCAATTCGTAAAATTGACAGGCGAAGGACGTGGTCAAAGTCAAAGTTGTGATGTTGGAAGAGAATTTGAAATTCCCACGAGGATGAGCCGGTTCAGTACGTGTTCACAACTTCATTCCCTTGCTTACGGGAAGATGGCGCTGTGTGCTCATTGTTTCTTGATGGGAACGCTGACTTCTCAAGGTTGACTGTTGTAAACAAGCGGACTGTAAAAAATAAGACCTCAGATATAAGAAGAAGAACACTAGTTTTTATAAATAGAAGTACAAATTGTCAATTATTCTGTGTAGAGTGTAGGTTTCTGACCATTTCGGAAAGAGAAGGTGGTGCCCCTAGTAGTAGAGAAGTATTCATAGTGCAAGTTAGAGGAATTCAACCCCAACCCCAACACAACTGCCAACATGCATTGGATACTTGTTTTTTAACGATCGTGTCAGTTCGGAACCGAAAGGACACATAATACGTAAGTACATATGGACATTGTTTGTCTCACATTCCAGACACACGCGGACGCATAATCGTGTTTACATGAGCAATTTTACCAAGCAACAAGAAAATACTCAAACTACTTACCTGAATGCGTGCGTTTTAAAATTTTAAAATATTGTAATGAGTGTAGTATAGATGGCTAACACCTAAGAGCTTTGTTCTGGAGTTCTACATTCGGCTACCGAGACCGACTTTGGTAATTACTTTGAGTTTGACTTGTAATGATTAAACTTCTGAAGTTTCTTAGCATCATGAATAATAAATAAATTATAATTTATTTAATTCTCCGCATAAATAAATAAGTTGAATCCATGTTGTAGCATTTAAATTAGTTCTATCTATCTGCACATCTCAAAAATATTAAACTACATAAATGCGATGGCTCTATTTTCCCTCTAAACTCAGTACTCAATAACTGTAGTATTTTTCCAAACTCACACCTCAAAAACACTTTATGAATGAATGAAATCTACAAGGTTTCATTGACCCATCGCATCGTACGGCAAATGGATGAAGATGTCACATGTGCCATTGGTCTAACTCTAAGGTCGATTGTCCTTACCGCGTGGGTACTTCACCCAATTCATTCATTCATATTTCACTTCATAACATAATATTTGTGTATTTACAGTATAGATTTATAGTATAGTAACCTGCACCCGCATATTGTCATTGTCATTAACTGTCACCAATCGTGTGACTGTGACTGTGACGAGTGACCGCTCAATCTTCCCAAGGGGTCATCACTTCTTACCATAACATTTTGGCACGGCCTGGTCTAAGAAATAACAAAAGCTTGAAGGTCTCACTTGGTCGGTTGAAATTAATATTCCATTCATGGAAAGTTTGAATGAGAAGATGCCGATGAATAGAAAGGTCCGTCCGAGGTGATAATAGAGCTCCACATATGAGTACTGAGTGAGTATAAGTACCCGGGTCATGTCTGTCCGAAAAATTGTCTGACATGAGAAGGTCCGCGTCCATGCCCTTTTACACCTGTGAATTACTTTTAACCTCAATTCCCACTGTGCAGTGTTCAGAATTTGAAAAGGTGCTAAGGGAGGCTATCACCATGCATGTCTGTAATTTATATGACAACGACAGACAAGGTGACATGTAAATCAGTAAATCCATGTGTGTGTGGACCCATGCCGATAATACACAAAAAGTTTCCCCTTTTTTGTATTATTTTGAAGAAAATCCCACGGCCGCGGCCAGAAATCGGCAGGTCTCATTGATTTTTCCCATTCATTCAGTCATTCATTCACTGATACTTCACAGTATGTACAATGGACGTGCGACCTCGACCTGTGAACCAAATAACTTTCGGTTTCATTCGTATTAGCTATAAATATGTTAAAATCTATGATATGTACCCACATCTGAAGCACCTTACTACTCAAGAATAGCTTTTGGGCACAAGATTAAATGAGATTATTAGGAAACATGCCAGGCTTTTGTTTTTTTGTTTTCGCATTTCCCAAGATGAACTCTAATTTCGTTTCCTGTTCCGGAATAACAAATCATAATCATAGTGTTAAAGGGTATAGTTCATAGTATAATTTGTAAGTCATAGTGTTAAAGCTAAAATAATGTATCAGAGTCCTGGGCCAAAACTCGGTAAGGTCCTATTTTTGGGTCACACATTCTTGTTCTGCATGTGCTTGATATGTAAATGAAATGAAAGCGTGAGTGCGAAAAAGGATTACGAAAATGAAATTTGATCGCGCGGTGTCTTGTCTCTTTGTGGAAGAATGAATGAAAGTATTGATTGCCGGGATTGTTACACTTCTCCATTTAAACGAATGAGTTGAATTGTCGAATTTGTATTATTTTGATTGTGTTTTGGAAAGGACTTTAGATGACACAAGTGATACGTTTCATGAAGCTTGATTGGATTTTGTTTCTTGTAATATTGGATTTCAACCAGTTGATGGAAGAATGAAATAGTCACATGATCTTGATATGTCTGATTTTGCAATTCACTAGACTGAATGCGAATGCAAGTATAAGAATGATGTGATTTTCGCCAAATAATTAAAGTCGGATGTGAGGTCTCTAGAGTTATGATACCAATTCAGGTATACGGCCCAAATATCGTTCAGCCGATAAATCGCGAATTTGAACCGAAGGGTTTTAAAACTTCGGGTTTCGTCATCCAAGAGCCGATGATCTTCCACAAAATTTATATCTCATCTTTACCAGTACACCGCTAGGTTTGGCTCCCACAGTTGGACCCAAAAACCTATTAACCGATTACACAACTGTTCGTAACTTGCCGTATTTGTGTGCCGCATTAATCACGATTCCTTGGGTGGAATACATGATTGACTTTCGAAACGGTTCGTCCTATCCTGTCATGTCTTGTACACTTGGCGGGTCCTTCTGTGTTACGTTGAGATAGTTGTGGTTCCAACCACTATCCTGTCAATCAAATGTGAAGGATTCCTATTCGTATTCGCGCAATATCGCAATTCGCAGAGATACTCCTTGACTCTTCGACGAAAGTCATGTCAGTCTGCAGCAAAGCGTCAGGTTCGAATTATGGCGATGGATATGAATTGTTAGGATTTATCTCTCTCCTTGTCTTTTAAAACATATAATACGAATACGACTCTTCCTATTTACATTCACAAAAATCAACAGTAAGGTTCAAATCAATTTGACAACTTTCATGACTTGAGAGGGTAAGCTCATACTGTCCAAACAAAAAAATACGAAGCAGGACTTCGCAGAATTTGAGTCACGCAAAAGAGGGTTCGATTGCTGTAGCAACCTGAAAGTTTAGCCATACCTGTAATGCTTAGCCATGACGCTATTGACCCGCTGACGTCATAAATGGTGAAAAGGGAATGAGTGTCGGGTCACCAGTTCTGAACTAACAAACTCGATTATTATTTACAGTATGAGTTTACCTTGTTGCTTTAGGTTTACTTGCCACACAGTCTCGTTCCTTTGCGTACGCCTTGAGAGGGTACCACGTATATGTCCGCCAAGTTGAAAAGTAATGTAAATATTTTCAGCCTATGTATTAAGTGATATATTATAGCATCAAAATTCCTACTTCTAAAAGGATTTTTTCCATGCTGAATAGAAATTACACAGATTTCTATTAGTCGGTGCGTTACGGCAACGAGAATATGAATAAAATGGATAATTTTAGCATTGTATAAGCTAACAGCCTACCCGGAATATATTTGATACCCTGTAATTTGTAATTGTGAAAATGAGAGTGAAATTGTGTGTGAAGTGTGTGAGTGGACCACTGTACTTGTAGTGAATTGGAATACAAATAAATAGTGTGAGATGGTGGTGATAAAGGGTCAATTCTTGAACATAATGAGATTTTTGCACTTGTGGATCCATTGTTTTGTTAAATGAATGAGCGTTGGCTATTATCTCATCCAGTCTACCTGCCACACGAACTAACCATTGTTTGTCTTCGGACACGACTCCCTATTAACTCAACAACTCCAATTCCAACACCATCCACCAATTTGATTGACGATGGCCCATGTTAGATTGTCATCCTAAACTCATACAATATTATGTTCCACACATCGTGGTCTCGAAATACCCAACGTGTTATTTTAAGAACAACAATGGCAAAAGTTAAATGTTTTCAGTGAAAGTAAACCGTCTCATCTCACCTCTTCGTTTGTCCTCCCAAACAATTTTCGCAACATTTCGTAATATTAACTTGTGCGGAATTTTGTAGCATTTTGCACCAGACTCTGGGTTCCGCCATTTTGCACTTTTCGAGGATCGTTCGCAACATTTCAAACCATTCGCCAAAATACACCAATATTTTTTTTAACTATATGCAGCATGCCATATAGCACGATACCAAGGATAACCAAAATGTCCCCAGTTACCCCAATTCGTACAAATTTTACTATTTTGCATTTATTTCATTCTAGACCCTTAGAAGAAGTGTGTATTTTGCATTGAAAAATATTTAATTATATGACAGATTAAAATAAATCCAATTTTCTATCCCCACGTTGAGGTGGATAGAAGCCATTAGTTATGTATCACCCTGTAATACTCGTACTTGTACCGGTGTCGCTTTCACATTCCATGCCAACAATTTCTGAACACACTGGATGGATTATTCCATCAAAATCATATTGCACAGGTAAGTGTACAACAAGAAATCCATTCTACAGATCATCATTAGCTCCGAAATGGAAGGGCACCCACACAAGCCTTTAAAAAGTGAAGGCTTACCGTCACCGTCGCGTCCGGTTCAGGTCCATCGGATTCTAGAAAGAGTTAAGAGTTTTGGCTCAATAAATCATTAGGAATTTTTGTACTGGGATGAAGCTGTGATGTATGGGACTGAAGTTGACACATTCACATGTCATTTAAGAATATTTGGAAAGGTGTCTAAGAAAAGAGTTGAGACTTCTAATCCGTTCCTTTAGTGCGTAGGCATGACATGTCTTGATCTTCTATTGTATCTTCTTTCTTAGAATCATGTAGTAGCATTTTGGACAATGATCATGTCGGATATTAAAAAATGATGGCGGGTTAAATAATACAGATTTCGAAGAACTTCAACTTATTGTCAGATTTTGAAGTTTGAAGATCCGTATTTCCGCAAGAGAGCGCAAAAATCCTAGTGGCAATTACGAATATGTACAGTGCAGGGTGGCTCATAACAATTTATGCTCACACAGCTCAAACGTGTGTGTTCAATGATGTAATGAAACACCCTGTGTAAAAATTCCGAACAATGTCAAGGATGCACTCATTCCGGACATAAAAGGATAAATCACTACAGGCAGGGGGTCCTTGAGAACCAAGGAAGTAGTCAGTTGGATTGTCAACTAATCCTACAATCAATCGAATCTCATACGGATCATAATAATACCTAATCGTAATAACTAAAAGTACCAAGTAGCCAACTATTATTGGGAATTACACCCATATTTGAAAAGGGTTAAACATTCCCCATTTAAGGCCTTAGGATTAATAGTTTCAAGAGATCAGGGTGCAAATTATGTGTTTCATGATTGCACACCTTGCAAAGATATGGGCAATTTATTTTAAAATCACTGAAAGGCAAAGGGTGAACTGCGACGTTGGACTAAAGCTTTTATTCTCAAAATCCTTGCTTTCTTACAAAGCAGGCAGAGCAATAAATTTATCGAGACGAACCTCAATTTTCACCCTGACTCTGATTACTATGATTATGTCGAAATACTCATGAAGAATCTTGGTTTTAAATCGTTCCTATTTCGATTACATACTTTGTTATGGATTTCCGGTTCCGAATTTCCAAACGATTCTTCATTGACGTCCTTCCTTTTTTCATGAATGACATTTGACTGACAGAATTGAAAGGAGACGACATTTTGTCACACACGTGGGAGATCCTGACTGAACGGTAGATGAAAAGTATAAGTGATTTTCGGTACAAAGCCCCAAATACGTACTAGATTTCTAATCTTCTTTTAGAATTATGGGTCTTTTTTCTTGAAAATTCATGATCTCGGATCATGTATCAGATATTTCATTTTTGTTTGAATATTTCAACAGATTTCTATATAAATTAAACCCGATTTTTACAGTGTGTCAGCTTAGTCTATAGCTATTACGGTATTGGCCGAATTTCATCACATCAGTTAGCATTCCTAGCCTAGTATGTATGGATGTGAGGAGGAAATACTTTAAGACAACGTTTTAATTACTTATTTGGTATCCCGGACACATAGAATTTTTAATAATTCTTTTAAAACGTAATTTGTAAATATATAACATTGAATGAAATAGAATTTTGACGACCGAATAGCCTACCCTGTGAAACTCCAAAAGAAACAAAATGCATTTATAGTATTTGTATTTCTCATAGGCACAATGCAAAATGCACTCTCCCGACTTTGTCGTCATTGTTCTGTTGACGTAAACTTGAAAATGCTTTTGGGATTTTATTTGTAGTTGAAATGAATGGGTATATTTGTGCTTACAATACAAGTAAGATGTGTTATTAGTATTAAGTATGTAATGTATTAGTTTTCAGTTACACTTATAGTTGACAAACTCATTTGTATCCGGCTAATAGGTTATGGCATATCAGGATTTTTAGAACTTGAAACCAAAGGTTTCAATTTTGGAAAACACTTGAGGACAAAGAGAGAGAAAGCCCAAAAGCCAAGCCGCTTAATGGTTTTGTCAAGCTGCCAGCCACAAACCTGGACGACACACTAACCAGACCCAATATAATTTACAGTAGTGCATGTGTGCCAAATATGTACGTATACACATGGAGTGTGCATTATTATTATTATTACTGTGTGACTGATTGATGATCTCGTTGAAAGCGAGAAACAGAAGCTTATTATTTTTAACTCAAGCACCAGCACCAGGCTCACGACACTTGCATAGTTACTTACAAGTTACAACTTACGAAGGATTTTCATTCACAAATCTTGTCTCAGAATTGACAAATGAGCTCTACACTTGTTACAACTGCTGTTTCTTGCTGTAAAAAAAAATCAACAATTTTGCGCAAAAATAACTTTTAGTACTTCAGATAGACTTTCATGGGTAGTCCGCGTGGAATGAGTGTCTCTAATATAAGACAGTCAATGGTAAAGGATTACACCAAAATAAATAAAAATGCGTGCATTAACACATTAATTGACATACATATAAACCGCTGACACCGTAAATCATCGCCGCGTATTTCTTCTTTCTTTATATTTCTTTGCTTTCGATATTATGGTCTGGTCTAAGGAATGCTTAACCCTAGTATAAGCAAAAAATGATACCATTTAATCACAGAAATAAGTTCTCAGTTTATCGGAATTTTTCCATTGAATTCCAAACATTCTATTTTCATTATAATCCACTGACTTGACTGCTGGACCAAGGTTTCGTGTCTGTGTGGTCCGATCATATAGGATCATTTCAATTTTCATATTTTGCTTACACATATTTGTGTCGATCCCGAATTACGTAAGTAATAACAGAATATACAATATACAACACCATCGCGTGAGATTAAATTAAGTTGAATGTTCACTCCGAATTTCTAATAATGTTTTAATGTTTATGCCCAAAAACAAGAAAGTTAAATTTAGGCCCCGCCGGACATCTCACATTCCAAAATGATGCGGGTGAATTTGATTGTTACGCTACAAGATTCCATTACATAACACAAAATACTGAAGATATTCTTCTTTCACTTGAAATACAGGGTAGTAAATGAAGTCGTAGTCGTACCTGAAGGACATCTCCACATAAACGGTATGTAATTCCTTGACCAGCTACACGCCATACGTCATACATAAGGCGCTCTCCATCTGAAACCGAATCCGGTCAAATCTGATTGCCCAATCTCGGAGGAAATAACGCACATAACTTTTGACAATGGATTCACATGTACATTGATTGTCTTACACTCCAGACTTATCTTATAGAATTGACATGTAAGTGAAAAGTCACACTGCAAGCTTATTTCGTTTCGAAACGCTAGCAAGACCTGCGCATAAATATTTAGAGAAATTATTGACATTCAGTATTCTCCACGAGGTTTTCGTACAATGGTGCTTACCATTTGTCCTAGGTACCCCCAGTAGTAGGAAAAATTTCATTCGATGCTCCGATGAAATTAGAGTGACCTGTTGAAGCAGGTCACTATAGTATATTATTTGGAATCGAAGCCTCCAGAGTGAAATGATATGGGATTGAGTGGCCCAAATATATTGCTGACCGTGTTAATGTCAACTTCTTGCGAGTGAGGAATTCAGGTTTATTCTTTGAAATGAAGTATTCTTATTGTACATATATAAGATTCTGAGAAGTTGGGCTACACTCCGTGAAGATTGTGTTTATGTTCGCTCAGTGGTTCACTTGGTGGAATCCTATCCTAACCTAAGGTTCATTCCATTCCATCCTTCAGTATGACTGAATGAGTGAGGAACAGATGAATGGCTTAAGAGATTCACTCACGAAACATTACATAATACACAAGGCACCCAACTGAGGATCAGGTCCTACATAGTTACCTACAATAATAACAACAATGGCTTAAGCCCTAGCTGCTTCAACTTCTATCTCCTTCTTAAGCTCAGAAAACTGTCGATCTCAGAAGTAAGCATTCCATAAGTAGCATTTTGTATCATATATCGTTCGTGGCCAGCTTTTCTAGTTAATACGATACTCCTTCAATCCCATTCTGTTATTCTTATGGATCAACTAGAGTCCATGTCTACCTATTTAACATTTTGGGGAGGGTCAGATATCAAATTATACAAAATATTGTGTGATTGGCCATGTTTTATCCACAATTTTGATAATTCATGGGTATTCATGAATATTGAATTGAATTTCATCTTCAGGTCGTCGGTCAGCGGACTGGTCAATTATCTACCAGCCTGATCGTTTATTACTATTAGTGAACATTTTTATTACGTTAGTACTTAACTGCTATCGTTATGAAATGTCCCCCCTCTCCGGTATATCCCCTAGGCAAATCTCCAAAATACACCTTGTACTAAATTCTAGAACTCTACACTCCAAGTTCAAGAATGTGTCCGGAGGAAGGATTAAAGATGAAAGTCCGTCTACGTAAAGTTCCGTTTTTGTTCGTCTGGAATTGAATAAGTCCAAGTTATGCACATTTTGTCCGCCCACTACAGAAATGCTTGGTCGTACGAAATCGAAATGGACCAACGTTATAACTGCATGACAGGGAACGCTTTCGACATGTAAATATAAGGTCATATGGCTAAAATATTCTGGATTTGTCCTTGTTGACGAATATAAGCATTTCGTCAATTTTCTGGCAATTTTACGATAATTTTGAGCTGCAAGTGCTTTAAAAATTTCTAGCGGTGAGACTTAATTTTATTTAACGGGAAATATTTTAAAATTTGTGTTCACGGCACTGGATACAAGCCCTGTTATGATTTTTACATGAATAATAGTTTCCTTGTCAGATATTAGGAGCAGAATGGATGAAATTCTTAGGACTTGAATGTATTGCATCTGTTACAAATACAATAGATGTTAACAATGGATTTTCAGTTCAGAATGTCATGAGACTGACTGGAGCATATTATGTTAAGATTTGACAGGTTCTGACGGCAGGTTCATTTCTTTCGTCAGGGTCACCGTCGTCACACTGACTTGGATTCAATTCAATAATAGAGCCAAGAATGCTACATTTTTGCTGTTGTAAGAAAATGAAGAGTGAAAGTTTCAAATTGACAATGCAATTTCCTGTACATGACCTTTGCTGTATAAATATTGTTCAACAATTTCTAAGTCTTCACAAGGTGGTATATTTTATTGTAGGTCACCTCGAAGCTTAATGTTACGTTCGTAGTTCCTACACGTAACAGACGGAAATTGAATGTCACTCAGGATTCCAAGGATTTATATCATGTGTAATTATTGTTCCAGTTTTGTAGGTCGAGGAGAATTTCAGAATGACGTTTTCAAACTTAAGAGGAGTGAATTTAAAAAGAAATGGTTTCTAATAGAACATTTACGGTTTGTAGCCTTGTTTCAGCAAATGCTACATCCGAATTGTGGGAAACGGAAGTGACAATTTTGAAATTATAATTCATTTATGCCCGGTCATGAATAAATTCCTTGACTGGGCTCGGCAGCATAATTCATTGTCGATTTAACGACCATACTGATCAAGCATGCTGCGAAAATTAATTACTGTGTGAAATAAACACCATACGGTTCACTCAAGGGCAAACGGGCAATATGAATTCAAATTAACGTGTGAGCTCTTTTTTCTTGTTGACGTTTGATATTACTCAGAAATTGTGTCTCGCGATATTGATATTAGGGTGCCGGTGCCCGTGTTCTAACTTCTGAGCGGAGTTTCAGTCCGTCAAATTTGACAGGGCGGTTCATAGGTGCGTGCCATCATCATCCAGTACTTGTGAGGGTGTCAAGACCAAATCCTTTAACGAACCTTGAGAAATAAATTAACAAAACCCAGAAAGACGTGCAGTTATAATGACCTGAAAATATAACTTGAGTGTTTCAAATAGTTATGGAACACCCCCTGGATTATTGTATGAAATTAAAAGGATAAACACCAGGAGCGGGACATATGTTGCCTTATAGTAGTAAAAATGGATAGAAATCCGTTGAGAATTCTGCATGGCAGATGTACCATGTCTAATGTAGTGAACGTCGAAACAGGTGCCTTAGACATCCGCTCATTCTTTGACCCCTCACTTGACTTTAACACCACCAGCCGTATTGGACAGGACAGCGGAAATAATTTCAGGACTAGGACTTGTAAGAAGCGTTTTCTGGTATTACCCACTGGAATATGGAAAAGTCTAATTTGTGTAGTAGTTCAGTGGCTCAATT
>JAQFYE010002248.1:0-18823 GCA_034694305.1 Protaphorura glebata | reverse complement strand
TGTTTCAACGATACGAACTGCCGATTTTGATTGACATTGTTTTACATTGTACTGTGCTGCGTAGTAAAACGACGACTGTAAGCATTTAAAAACCGACCGTTTTATTCAGAACATAATTTGAACAAATAATATTAGTACAACTGGTAAAGAAATATATAGATTCTGTAGATACTAGTTACGTATTCAAAATAGATTTGTGCTGCATTAATTTGCGCAAAGTTATTCAGTATTTCTATAAAGTTGAGGACGTCAAGTACATTTGCAAAATGAAATGAAATAAACTTGAGATAATTTAATGTGGAATTTACAGATCTTAGTCTTCAAGATCTCTCGCTTTGCGAAGGTAAAATTATATGAACATAATAACCCAGGAGAAAGTTTTATCCTTCCAATCAAAATTTTGGTTCGACATGTCGTGTGTATATTAAGAGATCCTCGGTAAAATGCAATGCAAAATGTATATGTTACTCTCTTGCCCAAGGGCTGGACGGGGTAGAATATATGAGCTTTCCCTTACGACAGCACAAATATAGACATTTGTGAATAGTTAATGACAGCAGACATGCTTAACTCAAATTGAAAGTATACCAACAAAGACCGTCAATCAGAACCGTGTTGGTTTTGACACCAAATCCATTAATCCCATTATCTGAGTACAATTACAATGTTCAGGTTGTGCATTAATTCTGATGTTTACAAATTGTACTGGCACGCAGTCACGGAACTGGTGGTCTATGTTGTCATATTATGTCATACAAATTTGTTAGCATTTGCCTTTAAACCTAGTTTATGTACAACACGGGGTGACGTGCCGTGCGTGGAAGGAACAGTCATAAATAAAAAAGTTTGCTCCATTTCACGCAATTCACGGGACAACATTACTTCATGTCTAGTATGTCCAGAGTAAAAATTCGTTTCCTTCTGCCTTGTGTATACCTATGTACATAATTAAATTTGGAATGACAAATGCGGGTTGGGCTTGAGTGTTTTGAACCAACTCTTCCAATTAGTTACAGGTAGGTAATCTTAAAGTGTTTTCTACATGTTACAGTCTATTCATAATTTTAGGTGAAAGTTCCATTTTGACTTGGGAAGGAATAAATAGATGCAGGTAGGTGAGGTGAGAAATACATCTCACCTATAATATAGGTGAGAAGCGCGTTACAGTAGGTTTCAATCAAAGTAGGTCGTTTTCTATTTGCACTACTCTCAAACTTATACATTGGAAATACCGTAGTCATGAAATCGTAGCGAACTTGAATGACTGTTTTTTACATGATGGTTCTTGAAGTCGGAGAAATTCCTTTAAATAGAGACGCAAACAGTGTCCGTTCCAGGGATCGAACACACTACATAGCAAACGTACATGTTGCTTCTACTGCTATACTAGCTATACTAAACTGGACCCAGACCCCATATCCCAACGTAGAGAGCAATTGCAAACCAAAAGCTTTACAAAAATAATATTAATAAAAAAATAAAATTATAATGGGAAAAATATTCTGAGACCCAAAACCGCAAACCGACGTCAACATATATTTCATTTACGTTAGGTTTGAGGTTGGTGGAACAAACACGCAGTCCATAACCTCTGCTCTGCTTTGTTTTGTTCATGTTCGTCAGTTCATCGCGTGAAACCTAAATTGCACCTCTACATTGCTGTTGCATTAATAACAAGTTCTCGCCTAAAATTACTTCCGGGCTCTAATTAAAACGTGACGAGGTGAAGGTGTGAAAAGCACTTAAGCTCGTCTAACAAACGGTTTCTGATTGAAAATATTCACTTTCATTTCTAAAGCAAATGTTTGCTGAATTTGTGGGAATGAGTCAGATGTGGGAAAGAGTCAGAAATGATTGGATTTAAAGTAACACCGTGTATGGCCGTTAGAGAACGTCGAAAGACTAATTGTAAATAATCACACCATTACGATTCATCCAAACTATGCTCAACGCAGTACGTTTTGTCTTATCACTAGTAAGATTTTTATTGAAAAATATGAAGTCTGTCTGAAATCGATTAGTATGTGTACCAACAAATGGGTGAATCCATTCTTCAGCATGAAATTAAAATCTTACGAGATTGCACTATGTAAAATTGACTAAAGTGGATGACTATTTCCTTAGTCGAATTTTTACGGACTGAGAAATGGCTTTAACTGTTTCCTCTTTGGGGTTTAACGCGTTTGTTTCTCATTTTGAAGTACTTTCCTAACCGGGTTTTAGATGGAACTTGCATAGAGAAGATGATTTTGTTAAAAGAGAAAGACACACATCCCCGTATGAAATTCGAGGAAATGAATACTAGGTTAGAGCTGTAAATCCCACCATAAACCATAGCAATCCTCGTGGAAATTGAAATGAAATGAAAATCCTGAATCCTACAGTTTACAGTATAGAATGTGAAAGGTTGAAGCTTTAAGACGAAAGAAATGAAAATGAAATGACAGTTTTCACACCCGGATGATGGATCGTATTCTCTTTTTTGTATCTTGTTCGTCACACCTTGAAGAGACACCAGAAGGACTTTGCCGGTCGACCGTTAGAAAATTGGATTTGAAGAGTTCACAACCGGTTGAAACTTTGTTGTGGTGAAAGGTACACCCGTTAATTGACATTCACCGTTAGATATTGTCAAATAGTTATCCGTTTTTTGAAGAGGAAGGGTAGTAGGTCCTAAAAAGGCCTTAGGGGTTGAGGATTGAAATTACTAAAAGATATGAATGAAATTATATCTACACCAAAAGCGAACCTAATTTGTGGTCTATAGGGCTGAAATTTGGTTAATTAATAAAGTCAGTAGGGAGATTAAGTTCAAAATCCCGTCCAGTCGTGTGACTCGCAGAATCTCTCACCAGCTTTCGTTGATGTACATGTTCGAGCAAGGGAGACGACCGTCGCGCCTCTTTCATCCTCGTTTTCCCTATTCTGAACATGTTGTCGCCCCTCATCTGCTGAACAACTTTTGTTAAGGTTCTAACCCTAAAAGTCTGTGCCGCGTCGAAGTGTACTCGCATTTATTAGCTAACTCGTCATTAATCTCTGGTTAGAACCTTCATAAAAGTTGCTTGGCAGACCAAGGGTTATGACGGATCCATAATGCAGCCAAATCGAACAAAATACATACACTTTTCTTATGAGAATTCTGCGGCATCCATTGCATAAACCCAAATGTCTACAATGTGAAAATTAATGAAATACATGGTCCGTAATTAAAAAATTCAAGATATGTGATTTTAAAAAACATCATGTGATTAAAGTTTCGGTCGATTTATATTGTTTTAAAAGAAAAGAAATTACACCAAATGGAGGAATCTTCATTCCAGCGTCATTTGGAAGTATGAAATTATACGATCATTATGCAAACAATTTTCAAGTTTTGGATTCAAATAACTCTGTTTGGTTTCATTCACGGTTTAATTCAACTCCAATGATTATACTTCACAAATTTCAAATTCCAAAATTGGTCGGCTTATTTTATTATATCAAAGTAATCAATTATCAAAATGAGTACAACCGAAATATTAACGATTTCATACATTTCTTGGTAAAGTTTCGAAACCCGTTCAGATGTTTTGTACGCCCGCTGTAAGCTGCCAATATAGTCCGATTAAACATTTGATTTTTGAAACTTGAAAAGGTGATCTAGGCTTCTAGTCTTTTGAATTAAAATTTGACTAAATATATATTCCGAATCCCGGCTTGTCAGAAAACTTCAAATCAGGCCAGTTCTTATTTGATGCTACGTTATATGTAACTGATTTTGTTGCGCAAAATATTAGCCCGAGTTGTTATTTCTATCTTAGTGTCAAACTCGATGGTGGTGGTTTCGACTGCATCTCCAACTACTCGTAATTACACAATACTCTGACCTCGATACCACAGCCATCGTACGGTGCATTTCAAATAATCTGAGAGTAGGCATTTCTGAGAAGCAGTCACAATTCAATTTCAATCATATCCCTCACAAACAAACACAGTCAGACTCACTGAATAAATTTGATTCTGTATGTACGAGTAAAATTGATTGAGTCCACAGTCATTAGTGCTAATTCCACCATTCTGTAGTTCGGGAAACCAACGAGTAGGAATTTCAACTTGGAGGTACAACTACTCCTGCAATAATCGGAGAGTCTGGAACGTTAACCCGACCGCAAATCCAGAATGAAATTTTGCAAGGAAACCAATTGTCATGTAAAGACCACATCGATCAGACTTGAGAGGTAAATCAGTGTGTCCGGAACACAAATATAACAAGTTTCAGCATATAAACAATATTGGTGGCCCACTGTTACAAGTTGAATCATTCCAATCATGCTCTTCCGGGATATCTGACTGATAGGACTGTAAAAAGAAAATGATTATATTAACGACGGAAGCGTCGAATTCCATTACCAGGATTATTAAATCGGCTAATTCAGATTTTTTTAGTTTTACACGAAGAATGGTTTCCTTGTTAGTCTAAGTTTGACTGTGTGAGTGTATGGCCCTCAACATTCTATCGATTTCTGTCCAATTTCATGAAGAGCGTCAAGAAAGGCGTGCCTCCACGCCTAATGGGTCAATCATTTCCACATTCCTCCTCAATTATTCAATCCTTCAGGTCACTCCCAAATAACACTTTATAATTACATCGAGCCACTCTAGTCGAGTCAAGCGACATCACATATCCGAACTCCACAGCATATCCCATGCTGGCATTGCTGGCATGCACTGGCTATAAATCTAATTTGTAGATCAAATAAAACGACGAGACCAGAGTGCGAGGAATACAGACGAACTGCCTTAAATTACAACTGTCTCGTGAGTCACAGAACAATCACGATATTTTGCTGGTCGGAGTTTAGAATACGGAAACCAGAATTCGGACCATAAATATGTTGCAGAGAATAAATCAAAATAACCAAACATTAGATTTCGGTCACATTACTCCGGGAAATTGGTTTGCTTAAGCAGGGATTCCATTAATGCAATTGTCGACCTGCAATGACCTGAAATAACCCCGGTAAGGTTCTCTGCGAGTAATTACAAATTAATAATAGTTTGAAGCAGTGCTCTGCAGATAATTGCAATGCAATTATTTAATTTTGCAATATTGCGACGTCTAAGTCGAATTGCGTGATGATCTTTACGTTTTTTGGCCATTGGCTTGATTTGGCAATAAATGAGTCAAAATTTTACCTTGACGAAGTCTTATTGGACTTTTCATATGAAAGCTTAAAGGATACTTGACCACTTGGAAAATATATTCAAAACTACAGAGGGCATTTGACATTTTGCTAAAATTGACACGCTTCCTGTGACACCCGTGACACCCATATCCCCGGAGTACCGTTGAATGAATATTCGTTGAAACAGATGGATGGATACATCTGCTTTCTAAACGACCGACCGACCTACTTGGGACTCTGACTCGTATGAATGACTAGACTGACTAGGAAGTTTGTAATAATTAAAAAGGAAGAAGGCCCTGATCATTTTGAGTTCAAGTGACGCAAGGACTCTACACAAAAGTTGAGCTGACAAGAGAACTAAATTAAAACCAACTCGTAAAACGATGAGTGTTTTGTACTAGAACCAAGACTAGGGATGTTCGAATTTCTCGTAAGCTAGAAGTTCTTCCATTCCTCTTGTATTGACAAACTGAAGAGTCGATTTTACTCTTGGGTTAACTATAGGGAAGTTGAAAGACTAAATTAGATACTACAGGATTCAGTTTTATTTCCTATTATCGGGACTGCAATAGTATTGGACCATGGTGGGGAGGAGATTGGCAAGGCCTTCAGTCAACACAGGGAAATATCCGGTTATAAAGTCAAGTCTTTTGTCCAGTCTAAATTTATTGCTCTCGACCGAAATTTTATACCTCATTTTATGAGAATTCTAACCTACAAATACGATTACTACGACTACCGCTACTGCTTTCTCCATTGGTGATTGACCTGTTTGTCTTTATTTCCTGGTTGGTTGGAAATAGGAAATCGAATAGCTAAATCCCTCATACTGGGTATTTAACGACAGGGCGGTTCATAGTAAGATCCTCAGTATTATTGATTATGTAAACGGAGTAGCACAGAACTTTTGATACTACTCACGTCAGGAGAAATACATGGCAGTAGTTTAGAGTATAGAGAAAACCATACTAGGGTTAACTTCAATATCATATAATTCAGGATATGTAGGAAAATAAATCGTAGACAGTACCTTCCTGACAAATTTTGTGAGCTTTTGTTGTACGGAGCTTAAGATTTTGTACGGATCAGGATTTTAGAGAGATTAGTTTGGCTTCTGTTACAAATAATCGGTTTAATTTCGGAAATTTAATTACGACGGATTACATTCAGCTTGGGGTAATCAAATATAGAGGGGCCTTGGAACACCATACGGAAGCGACATAAAATTCGAAGCGTAGGTCACCCGACTAGTGTAGAAAACTCCAGCGAGGAAAAGTCCAATTAAACTATACTGTACCAACTCAAACCATATCTACCCAAAGAATGTACCCCTAACAGGACGTTATGGGAAGACGACGTGTACTAACCACGAAACAATGGACTCGATTCGAATTTTAATACGACAAGTGTAACTTGGCCAAACAGAATTAAAATATGTACATAGGAATATAGGAACCAAGTTGTGTAGAATTAGGTATTCCAATTGGACTCATGAATATACAAGAGACATGATGTGTATAGTAATTCAAATGAGCCCGTATTCTGGTTTGGGCTCCTTTCTCTTTCCAATTTCTCCGACTTTCTCCACCTCAGCCAAACAAATTTCCGATTTCGTTCTATTTCCTCGTATCTCTTCAATCTATTCCATTCGAACCTGGGAAACTCTCAGCTCAAGCTGAAGCCATGCATTTAGTGGAAACAGGAATGGTTTGGTTGAAGTGGACAGGTCGAAGTGGAAGTCTGTGAAAGTGATGAGCTCACAGCTCAGCCGAACCTTGACAATCCGAATTCCGATCATTGTGATCCGACAGAGGTTGATTTTGGCGAGAGAGAAAAGAGACGAGACTCGAAGTCCGAGACTCATCAACATCCGTCGTCGTCGTCGTGAAAATGGAGAATAGAATAGAAAGTGAAGGCTTGGGTTTTATCTGAACCAAACTAAGCAGCAAGTTCCCATTAGGTCGTTCCAGAAGACTGGGTTATCGAGCCTTCAAGCCTCGACCCATTTCCATTTCCTATGGACTAACTGGAATTACAAGCCACGAAAACGTCCTTTGTTAGGACCATTTCTCCCCAATTCTCAACTTCCACCTGGCCTCTTCTTACAAGAGGCATTTACACTACATTACACACACACACAACTCCACTCTCAAGACTTACTTGGAATTGAACTATACAGACTACGTTTTCTCTTAAGGATTCTCTTAGTCTGACCTGCACTGCAGTACTTTCTCCATAAATTGTCACAGGCAACAAGTCAAAATCAGGCTGGAGGTCAACCAGTCAAACAGTTTCAACAAATGACATAGAAATACATATCTGTGTACTTACGATTGCTTCTCTGTCTTTAAATTATTCAAACGCATACATATGTACCGTATTTATTCCATTAGAAGCCCTGACTTTTAAGGAGGTTCAGAGCTCAAAGGATTTCACCACTTTCTCCATTAGGATATGTGGGGAAAGCTGGGGAAAGACCAGTCTGGCTACTAAAAAAATAAATACAGTACTTGTTTCACTACTACGTGCTCGTCGATTATCTTACAATTCAAGTACCATTATGTTGCTTTTTCATGTTAATGCCCGCCACAACATACTCAACAGCATCCCCCCAAATGTGAATATTTTCTAAGCATTGGTTAAAAACCTGTGTTAACCGAATGAAGAAATACTGATTCCACATGGTCCCTGCGACATAAGCTAGACCCAAAAGTCAACCGATCAAGTCTTTTTAGATTAGATTTAAGCATGTAAGAATGTAAAATAAAAGGTAGAAAGTAGGGTCAGGACTCGGAACTCAGGATTTCTATTTGATACTATTCGTATGAGAATAAAAAATGAGAGAGTCTTGGTGATATACGAAACTCAGTACGTAGTTGCTGTGGACGCTTTGATGAGTTTTCTTAATTCGACACTACCTTTGAAATCAGAAGACTTCAGTGGGGATTAGAAGAGACAAGAGATTGGAATCTTGATTGGTAGAAATGTAAGATTTCAGAACCTAGCACTTGAGTGCAATTCTATACTAGTTGGTTGGTTGCACAGAGCACAAACACAAGGAATTCTTGTATACTAAAAGTTCTTCGGTTGAAAATACTACAGCTAATATTTATGGGCATGCAATATGGGTTTATTTAGATGAAAATAGTTTCATTTTACAAAATTTAGTGGAACAGTTTTGAAATTACAATAATGTTTGACACCATGACAGAGAATGCTGGAAATGTAAATGAGAATTCCTCGTCGCCCTCAATTTAGCATTTCGCAAAGAAACAATAAAGTGTTATTCTTTGGTGCACACAATTGTCGCGCTCTTAAATTATTTTATGTCTGATGAATGAGCCAAAACTTCTGTAAATTCGTTTGTAGAAATTGAAAAATACTTGGAATTCCATAAATGTAAAGTTTGGCCGCACGTTTGATTCAACAGTGGTATATGCTTCAGACTAATTTTGGCTTAATTAGAATGCATTTAATTAATATGCAACGACTTCAGGACTACAAATAATTTGTACCTGAGATTAAGGTTTGAGTTTCTGAAAGATACTCTGGAACTCTCAATTCAATATGAACAGTGCAAAGTAACATCTTTAACGAAATGGCGGTAATCTTGTCTGGCTGAGAGACCAAAGTCCCAACTTAACAAGTGGGTAAGAACAAGCTCTTCCAGCATGCTAGAATGAATTGACGGGAGTTTAAAAATCTTTAGTTTTGCGGCTGTACAATAAATAATAATCATGACAAGTTCTGATTTTTTCCACAAAAACGAACTCTGGAGACAATTACATAAATCTTCATTAAAATCTTAACACCATATTGCGTGGTCTTCACACATAATTGAATGTTTATTCAAATGAGTACCTATTTTAGAAATTCTCAGAGGAGAGAAGTCGACCTACCCCTTTTGAGATAGAAATCGTAGTCAAAAGTGTCGGGCATTAGAGCTGATTAAAACGAATTGATGAATAATTAATTAGGCAATTTGCGCAAAGCAGCAGGAAGCGAGTACAGTAGTACAATGTAGAGAACGTAACGTACGTATACACAGTAGAAGAAAGTTTAGTGTGTTAGAAGATACACGAAGCAGAAGTGTATGCAGATAGTGTTGAACAATTTAGGACCAAGCTTAATTAGTAAATTAATTTTCAAAAGAAAAATGATAAAATAAGTACCTTGCTCCGAGAACGGGAGTGGTCGTTTTTACGGGCCGGTGCTGGACGAACAACCACCGGCCGTTTTTCCTTCATAATCATTCTAGCAGCAGCAAATGCCATGTTTCTTGATGATTTTTTCGGTGTTTCAAATCCAAATTGGGTTTTCTTTTTCGTTTCCTCCCTTCGTTCTCACCGTCTCTGAATTTCATATTAAACTCTCTTCACCTACAGCACAATGTTGTTGAAGGACTCATTAGTAGTATTAATTAATTTGAACCAGGGACGAAGGTCTTAATACTTTAGAATTTGACCTAGAACCTAAATCACGACTAAATTCTAACGGACATGACATCTTACCAGGTTAAATAATACGTCATAATTATGCACATAAATTAGTATATTCTTCTACTAATATAGCTAAACGTAATTTGAAATGGAATAAGTGTCTGAGAATCCCACCCTCCAAATACGTAGAATTATTATCACTCAATTCAAAATCCACAATTTTTCACTTCAACGACGAACTCACTAAATTGAAATTTGTCGTGAACAGTAAGGGAAGGCCTAGCGTGTTCCGCTGGGGCTAATAGAATGTAATCTTGTTAGTAGGAAGTAACTACAATACAGAAAAATGTCTAAAACGTTAATCCAAACAAAGTGTCTGTTTCATCAATTGAACTCCGCACACAGCGAGGCAACGCGGCTAATGGTAATATTGCGTTTGGTCTGACAAAATCCTCAACATTGATTATTGCCAATGCCATTGCCAACAATAGTCCCTTCCAAACGTGTACTACCTAATAGTTTCGAAAAAACTTCAACTCTGACATATAGACAGGGGAAAATAGGGCAATATAATTTACTTGTGTAGTTTGTAACGAGTTAAGACACACCCAAATAATTAAGATCGACGCCTCTGTTTTCTCATGTCAAAGCGGTCATACGAAAAGCAAAGATAAATCCCAAGTGTTAGCAACCTATCATGTGATCGTGTATGCGAATCGAAGACCACTGGTTTTGAGTACGAGATATTTCCGGATATGGCATGTTTGCAACTGCTGCAACTGCAAGTGTGATGGACGGACAGTAAGACGACCGAAGAAAGTCAATTTGGGAAAAGTGGCCAAATCAAACGCAAACTCTGTGAAAACTTTTTGCAATTATTAATGAGAACAAGAAATCATTGACCCATGACTCTCTGAAGCCTTGCTAGCCCAATAACAGAAGTCATTTCCACACGCAAGAAATGACTCAATGACAAGTAAAAACACAAATAAATTTACTTTCCCCAGGGATAACGAAGGAGCTATTGGTTTTGTTAAATCGCATGAATAATTATAATGTACTGGATGGTTCAGAACTATAACCGCCATCCCGGAAACCAACTTTACTGCTTTCGCGCTAACAGACAAATTAATATTCTTTTAGAATTCAGTGTGGAATCAATAGAGCTAATTATCATAGAAATTGTTGCGCCGAATTATCTGCAATCAGCTGATCGTAATGATAAATCTTATTTTAAAGTTTCCGTTTAAATTTTTTCGGGGCTGGCTTCTCAATAATTTTGATAGGATAAAATGAAAAAGAAATGCAGTTCTTTCTTGCAACTCTTTCTTTTCGTCAACGGTTAGGTGAAAAGTTATGGACCACCCTGAATATTAACTTTGCAATTCCCAAAGGTAAGGCATGAATAAAAGTAGGTTCCGTTAGTAGTATTTTGTTTGCTCAGCAGAATTTTACCATTATTTACTTTAATAATGTTGTTCCATGGCCATGACTTGCTCTGCGTATTGCCTTCTTCTATACCTGTACTCACAATCCCCTTGTGCTTTCACTTTTTGTGCAACAAAATGCGAAAGAGCTGGCGTTAGCATGTACATGCAGGGCTCATTATTTTCTTTGACGTTCCAGGAGAAATACGTTCAAAAACCACACAAGGTCGGTTTTGTTCCATAAAAGTTTACAGTTACATTTAGCTTTGAGTCTTCAAAACCGTTTCAACCATTACTTTTTCAAACATCCAATTTATGAATAAAATATAAGTTGCGCTACATAACTTGTTGAAAAGAGATTTGAAACAATTGTTAAACTAATTCTTTGACACTTTTTTTCATAATTTCACTTCCATGTCTTTCCAATAATTTGGATTCTTGACTGAATTTAAAAAATATATATTAGTTCACGGTATTGGTTTTCTTTCTCATGACTGATCTCATGAATGATCTAGTCACGGTCACGTATTGGTTTTCTTGGATGAAATACGTCAAACGAATTTATGTAAGGAAGTTCGCTATAAAATTTTAGTTTTTGAGAAAATCTATCAGGTAGAGAATGTAAAATTAAAATTGCATACTGAAATTACGAAAATCTGTTGTTTTTTTCACATATTATATTGTCATAGGCCGTGCGTATACGATACTGATAACACATAATTTAGTTAGGTCTGCGAACAAATTTAAAGTTGCACCACTTTGTTGGTCTGAAATACGCAGTAAAGTAGTACTGGAGATTGGTGGGACGGAAGGAAATATCACTTCAAAGGAATTTCGATAATAAATTCATCTGAGCCAAAAAATTACAGGACGGGACACGAGTATGATACTTTCGATATATGTTTTACTTCACCGTCGTCGTTTTCATGTCAGAATATGTGTTACATGTTTTCTTTTGAGAATTTGAGATATAAAGCCTAAAAAAGCCTGAAGAAGACATCGGTTGGCGGGCGGGCCGTGTTGTGAATAAATCTCAAGAGCCCTTTCAAACCACGAATGGATGTATTATTCAGAATATTCACAAAACATAAGGAGATGTGGGGTCCAGACAAAAGCGAATTCAGTGATGGGACAAAACACACATACAACAGATGTTCTCAAGTATGTACGTTGACACGGACACGGATCCGAACGAATCATGAAAATGAAATGTCCAACAAGGGTGACACATGAGACCGAGAGTCCAACTCTCTATTTTTCACCAAAGCTACAAATTCTAGTATGACTTCCTGAAATCCTAACTGACGTCTGGTGTGCAGTTCAGGCGAACACTATTTGTAAATGTCAAAAATGTGCAGCATTGGATGAATTAACTATTGTTAGAATTCATTTCTCTATTCTCGTTGTCATTTGGTTCGGATGAATAAAAAATTATCCATAATATACTGAAAACATAAAATATATTTAAGTTCGGCCATTTGTTTAGGGTTGAATTTCTCCAGCAGCATTGTCATTGCAAATTACTTCAAATCGCTCGATTGGGATAATTTTCAATTTTTAAACTTGTGCACGAAATTGAATTCATGGACGTAATTTAGGAAAAGATTTTGGTTGTGCTATGAGAAACTATGAGCTGATACATCGCTTAACTGAATTATAATTTGCGATGCAATACTTGCCAATAAACTGGTATATTAAATCCACCGGAGTGTCCATTTAACAAAAGCGAAGGCGAATCACGATTGGGATGCATTTGCGATCCCTTGCCTCTAGAACGTAAAACTTAAATTTAAACAAAGTTTGCTATTCCGATGGCCTAATGAACTTTCATTTTGGCATTGACAAAGTACACATTTAATGGGAACCTTGTTCACTCATCTGTCCAACCCTGACAAAGACACCTATTTACCCGGGTTTACAAAGTACAATCATTTATTTCCCTCAAGAGCCCGGGCTGAACCAACTAAGCCTTATATTTCATTCAACTAAATCAACTCGGAACTAAACCTACCTTCTGCCAGCGGGTGGCGTGGCAAGTTTAGAAGATATCTTTGGCCAACTAATCCTATTTAGCAGTTCGACTCACCAAACAGGTGTCACGTATTTCTACGATTTATAAAATGTCAACTGATTGCTATTTACACAAGGGAGTTGACTGATTCCAGGAAATGACTCGCGTATAGTTAAGAATAAGAAATTCATGACTGGTATTTGGCCGTTCGGGATTCGGAGTGATCGAAATGAGGTTGGCAATTTCCTTACAGAGTGACTGAATGCAGTTGAAATTAACATCAATCGGTCAATGTCCACTACACAGAAGATTTAATTAGAAACAACTCAAAGAATTCATCAGAATTAGGGCTTTGAAATGAAATATTTTTTAAATTGATAGTAATTTGTTAATACTTATTTTGAGTACGCTAGTCACTCGTTAGATATATTTATTGAAATATACAAATTACACAACGAAGTGTTGAAATCCTTGTATCTCAAGAACGATTCGTTCTTAGAATCAACCACAATCTGAAGTTTGAAGGAACCCATTGTTATCAGTTCAAATGCAAAGTTAACTTATTCATTTGAATAAACACGGGTGATTATTTCAGAGCCCGAGATGACTTTCTTACAGACGCAAAAATGACAGCTTAATTAATTCATAGGCAATTTCACGCCCACATTGTTTACCGCAGACGAGACTGGAATTAAAATATACTGCGAGTTCTCATACATAAAATTCTATTCAATTTCATTGACTATGTCAAAAACACCCTAAAGATATTTTGCTCGAGGACTCAATCCTTGTAACTGTAAAAACTGTAGTACAGGGTGGTGCATAAACATTAATTCAATATCTACTACCTAAGGTTAAGAGTTTTCATGAAAAACTGATATATGTATTTTGAATAAAATTTAACGCCGAATCCCTTGAACCACTCTATTTTCTGCATACGAATATACATAAATTGAGACTGGCAAGGATGTGAACTATTTTAGTTTAGAATTCGTGTGCACACAGGCACTTGTTATACGGCAATCGGATTACTCACTAGATATTAAATAAAATTCTTTGCAAAATTTTAGTCTCAATGGGATCAATTATTGTGAACCACCCTGTATTCTCTATTTCCTCCCCCTCATCATCTCAGCACTTAACTTTTCTCGAACAATTTCTTACAGTAATGACTAATGTAGTACGTAACGTGTAGACCAGATACTCCGGAAACTACTTGAAAAGTTAAGTTTTGTAGATGAGAATAGATTCTAATCAAGGGAAGTCAAAATTGAAATGTCAGAGCCATCCCTATCGTATTCCTTTACATCCTCGACACTCGTCTTGTTCTTCCTTGAGTTCTCCAAAATTCCAATTCCAATACCCGGGAGAATTCCACTCTAACGCCTTGAAATGAGCAACCTATGTATGGAAATGTGCATATGTTAAAGTAAAGTCGAAGATGTGAGTCAAAACATGATGAATTTGTCTGAGCTGACACAAACTTTTAGCATTGTCCCTCCAACGGAGCAAGGCTGAGACGACGAAGTCCTTTTGTAGAGTTCCAATGGAACCATTTTCCAACGGACGGACAGAGTTCATCCAGTGAATAAGTGAATTTGAAACTACTCCTGCCACCGTCGACCCAACTTGCCGTTGGCATTTGGCATACTACTATTTACTACTACTCCAACTTCCTTTATACAATGCAAACTGGTTTTTTCCCTGCTTTCTCTAGCGTTGAACCGAAAATTCCGTCAGGGCCTGATGCATGCAAGCATGCATGGATTCAAGATTCTTCAAGAAAGAGGAAAAAGAAAAAGGAATGACGCCCGATCTTCTATCGATTCGAAGTTACGTACTTTTTTCCTTGTATTTTCTGGTTGGACTGAAACAAACTTGATGCATACACTTCCTCCACAAGGTCACAAATATGCATTGTTCTCCATGGTATGGCCGTAAGCTAGACCTAGAGCTGATAGCTTAGACGCAGGGAAATTTGTCTAAAAATATACTTCATTCCTTCCTTAGAAGTCACGACCAAACCAAACAAATTTTGTAGGGAAACGGTTCTATTTTAGATTTAGATTTTACTCCTAGAAAAGGTTACCCTAGGAGTAGGTAAGATCTCAATTGAAGAAAAACCGGTCTAAACGACCATGTCTGCCAAATGTCAACTTTGCCACCAGAGTAAAATGTAATGCCGGGTTTACTAAAATTTTCCAGACATTTCTATAAATTTCATCATTAGTCCAAATTCAGGATTGTCTAGAATTTGTTTTCTTTGGTCCCTTGGACTCCATACGTTTATGTTTTTATTATAATTAAATATTTAACAATTGAAGGACCTAGTCCGAAAAGTACACATGGCTGATGTCATTTTTGAGCTTGTTTATATTCAACAAATCGAACGAAAATGAGTTTGATCCAACGATTCTGATTGGTTGTCAGAAATTTGAAACAGGTGAATTACCTCGACCGACGTTCTATGTCGCAGACGCGACAAAAATGAATGGGGGAAAACGGACGGTCGGGGCTCCAGTTCAATGACCTCTGTCTGCACATTGACTACTCACGGGTTTCAAATCCATGAAACGTTTATAATTATTATAAACGTTTGATCTTCTTGAACTTCCTGAAAAGTCCTCGTTGAGAAAATTATGAGATATTATAAACCTTACAGGTATCCCATGTATTTAACGGCATTCCTCTTCATGCCTGGAAGCGTCGAATTTTATTAGGAGTAACAATCGTTTTAACTCTATATAACAATGTTTGCTTCTGCAAGTATTTTTCCTTCGTTCTCTTCGACGTTGATAAGTAGTAATTTTTCTCAATAATAATTCGCTAATTTTGTGGAGAGATCTCCTTAACAAATCAACAATTGAAGGAGAATAATGCACATTAGGGACCTTGTACTTTCTTTGCTTTCTGTTCAGTTCTATTCTACCCTGCTACCCTGGCCCTGGCCTTTCCTCTACTTCTTCTCCTTCCTTTGATTCACCAAGACTTTAAGCCTTGGACTTTTCTTAAGTCTTAACTGTACAACATGGGACGACGACGAAGTGAAGTCAACCAACCTCTAAGATCCTCAAAGCCTTTTATAGTACCAGGAGTCCAAAAAATCCCAGGTCGACGGACATGAATCGCATGCTAAAAGAAAACGTGAGTGCCCTTCCAATTTGTACCAAAAAATCCGAAACTAGTGGGCAACTTACAACGCCCCGAAAAACACAGGTGTTGGTTTTGGAGGACCAAAGATTCCAAGACTACAATTTTCATCAAAATTGGATGAAATACGAAAGCAGAGTGTTACAAGAAAACCTACTCTAGTACAGAACACTACTCGCGTTGTAAAATTTGTAATACGCACATTCGCCAGTTCCATGTATTATGTAGTTCCAGAGGAAAGCAATTGCCTTCATTGCCGCGCGCAAAGACAGTGCGCGCGGAAGAACTAAGCTAAAGAACTAAAACTAAATTCATCCGCAAATTTTGAACATCGCTAACTGGTATCAAAATTTATATTTGAATTAAATTGAGGTTTTTAGTAAACCAAAAGTGTGATGAATGTTTTAGTTTTATGAATGTAGCAGTCAATTTTTGGAACGGACGGTAAAATTAATCCACATTTTGTTGATTACGAAAATTTCCAAAGAAATGCATTACTCGAAATTAGATTTTGAAGATTTCACTTGGAAACACTCGAAGTGTTTCAATTCAATTCAATTTCAGTGTCGCTTCTTGCGTAAGAGCTGACGGAGTTGCCCATTACTTTGTGTTTGACCGTGAAGTGATTTGCGGATTTTGAAAAAGGAATAACTTAAATGACAACTTCATTAAATTTTGCTGTGCAATGTTTGGACGATCGCTAATCGTCATAAGAAATTCTGAAATTAATGTATGTACGATTTGTCCAAATTGCAGTACTTATCCAGTATCCTGCTCGACCATTGTAGTATTTTGTGGATTTTGAATAGCTGTAAGTTTAATGCGAAGAACATCGTTCAGCAACTTTCACTGCCAATATTAGCAACTCGTCCTTGGTAAATGAACTGTGAAAGCAGCCGGTGGAATTTTTTACCTGTCAGTATTTAGTTCCAGAAAAGTTGAGATAAACGTAAATCTTTGACTTTTATTGGCCACATGAACAGGTCGAGTACAGTTTTGTATTTAAGCAGTATTTTGTGGATTTTGAAAAGGTGGTAAGATGTCCCTTCCTAGAGTTGTTTCTGTTGCTTACAATGACAGTCATTTTTGCAACACTTTGTGATAGAATGGACAAAATTTCCATTGAGAGAATTTATTGGACCTTTGCTTTGCATAGCAAGTCCGGTTAGGGAGAAGATTCTTCTGACTCAAAGTCGGCAGATCGGATGCTGGGTCTGAATTTGTGGGTTGGGTAGTTTGGCGGATGTATACAATGTACATAGTTAAGACTAGGTTTCCCAATTCTTACTCCATTTCAATATTAACGACCTAAATTTCCCTGCTTTTTCCATTTATTTTGGAGGTAGGTCTACTCTGGTCTAGCCTGGTGTTTTAGGCTACTAAGTCCGACAAGGGGCAATATTCGGTTGTAAAATTAAGGACCATCGAAAGTCTTCAGATTTACTTCAAGTACCCTGACCGGCCAAATAACAGGAGGTTTTGGTCAGGTTCGGACTACAATCTCTTGTTATCATCTCTGAAGCTGACAACCATAAATCCTAGCTAGAATTATTTTTTCGGATTTATGATATCAGGACCCTGGTATCGTAAATCGTGGTCAGGACACTCGAAAATGATAACACTGAAGATTTTTACTCTCTGATTTTACATCCGAATGATTTTCCTTGTAAGTCCCACCTCAGAAGACCGTGATGGAGTGAATGGGATCAATACTGTCGTCATCTGCACGCATGCATGCACAGGAAGCATTTGCGAACTTTGCTTTTTCTCGAAAACCCTCAAGGCATTACGGCAGATAACTAATCCGAAATCCATTAATCATTTACATAAGGTTTGCAACGTTAGACTACTTTGATTACGTTGCGATTTTCAACTTCACTATTCCATTCTACTCCAAAATCTTCACTTTCTCTGTTTTCCACCATGGCAAACTTGTCTTGAGCAATTTTATTCAACATTTGTATTCCCTCTATTTATCCCCGGAGCTTATTTTCGCTTTCTAGGGTTTTCTTAAGTGTTAAAGGCTTCCTCAGTGTAACCCAATAATATTCTGTGGGATATTCTTTTTAAAAAATATCCCGTTTCCCTGTCATTTTTAATTTCAACGATATAATTTTTAAAATTGGTATTTTATCATTCACAACCAGCGGGCAGTCAACGCTAAATTTCATAATTAAAAAAACTTCTTCACATTACTCATAAAAAAATTGATATTGGGCTATCAGTAAAACACTTCTTTACAATTTCTCGTATTATTCCGGCCAAACGCATTCGCATTGCACTACTGCACAACAATTCAGACGCTTCAATGCAAAAAATTGATTTGTATGACTTCCTCTCCAATTCTATGACAATCTCTAAAGCTGATCTTCTGGTATTCAGTCTTTGAGTGAAACGAAAATAAAATTTGGTCGCTTGTTGGGAAACTCCGAATAAATTTTGAATTTACTATTCCCGTTCTGAAATCTTCTTATGCACTTTTCCCGGAGTTTTCAACAGTCACATAATTTTTCATACAGAAGTCTGTCAAATTAGATAAACTTGTGAATAAGGTTCCGATCGGGTCGGGTAATCCGCTTATCCGACCCGACCCGAAATATCGGATAGAAATCCGACCTCACCCGA